>DWON01002790.1:0-19640 GCA_018251015.1 Phocides pigmalion okeechobee
TGTCATATCTCCTACACTTTTACAATATACAGTCCGCTATATCGAAGAGTGCGAGGCCTTGAGTACCGCACACCTACCGACTTGAACCGGAACCCGAGCCCGAGCCCGTCGGCTTCAGAGATGGACGCGCTAGTGCGCCACGAAGCAGTACAACATTAAGGATATATTTAATGAAGACCTTTATCAAATCAAATCAAATCAAAAATCTAAATATCTTGAAAACTTTAGACCGTTGAGTAATCGTCGTCTCCTTGTCAGATGGTAAGCTGAAGTGTTAGTGTGTGGTAAGATACAAGCAACTGAGAGGCACAAGATTGCGGCAGATTGTTCGTCAGTGGGACCCGTTAAACAAATTTAAATTAATGTTGCCCAACTATCGATAGAATCGATCGAAAGAACTATCGATCGAAAACTAGACACAATATAGATAGTATTCTTATTGACATTTAATACTGTAGTACTGTAGTACAATAGATACTAATTTTGTAGGCCACAATAGTTTTAGTTAGTAGCTAAGCAACACTAGTTTAAACAGATGTTTAGATATACAAAATCATGACATTAGTGAATTACAAGAAATGTCGCGAGAAAGGAAGAAATAATCAAGTCTTTAGGATTGTAACACACAAGCATACATTAATATGTAATATAAATATTATAATTATTATATTATAACAGACGATATGGTGCTATGGTAACTATTCTGATAAGCAGATGGTTCCGGGTTCAAATCCCGGCCATACTAATCTAAATTTATAGTTCTGGGTATTTGTGTTCTTGTCTTTGTCCATGGAACCCACAACACAAGATATGCTAATGTGTGTGTAGAAAGAGTTGAATTACTAATGCCTATTCCATATAAAGATCTACCGACTGACATACATTTATTATACATAATAATAGGAGCCATATTGAGTGATTATTTAGTGCAATATTTAAATTAGTGCATAATTAATTTAATATCATGATTACAAATTACAATCTTTCCGGAATGTTTCACAATCACTGGTCCTTCGAATACTCACATATAAGTCAATCCCTTAATATTATATATTATATATAGACGCTACGAAGAAACATTAACTCTCAAAATGGTTTCAAAGATACACATATGTAACTACAATATAACAAGTCTAAACATTTTGCTTTTTACAAATACACAAAATATATTTTAATCATTTTTAGGCGCACGGTGAAGCATTTATTTAAGTGATAGTGTTGTCAAATACAATTATTCCTAATGTCTTATACATTAATTGTCTTTAACATCAAAATCTATCAATAATAATAATAAATACTTATGAAACCTTTTTAGAAAACCGAAGCACACAAGTTTATAGTCCCATTTATAATAAGAGGTTACTGCCATATAGACATCTAGAGCTAACACAGAACTCGGTCCATATAGAATACCCAATGAGAATATAGAATGCCTGAGATACATCATAGATGTGGACTCCTGGGGACTAAGAAGATTTTGTCAATATAACAGGCAAATTATAGAATCTTGCAGTTTGACGGGCGAGTATCTCTGTCAAGATTCATCCAGCAATACCTTTACATTAGAAATTAATGTGTCAAGGGTACCTCTCCCATTGCTCTGCGCTAGTTCTACCGCATTGCAAAGTATCATTGCTATAATTTTCTTATGTGAGAAGTGTAGCAAAAGAGCATGCAGGCTACCTGATGATTAGTATTAAATAGTCACTGCAGCCCATGGATACCCACATAAAACCTCATTGTTTCATCAAACTTAAGTTCTATCTGACCTCATATGCAGATATGTTGCGACTCATGAGAACTGAGACTTGTTCATAAGAGTATCTGGTAATCTCACCACTCCAAGCAAAGCAGGAGTTGCTTCACAGTGGATCATAAAGGCTACATACACGTGGAAATATACCATAAAAGAGGAAGTTATTCTGTCAATAGCTCTATCAACAAATGTCACTTGTTCAATTAAATTATTTCCTAAATTGTGCTCAGACAAGACACATTACATATTGAATAAGCACAAATAATTTCACGACAATATTTAGACATTGATGAAATAATTAATCATCTCCACACCATCCTTTGGTTACAAGACGTTTGTGTACGAACATAATTTTTGCTGCACACTAAATACATTTTAAGCTTATATGCGTACCATATAATCCGTTCCCTGCTTATACCCCAATCACAAACACTTATCGTATCACAAACACAACACCTGCACATTATGAATTAACAGTCTCGTTACAAACTTTACACTGTCCTTCCGTGCAATACCACTGTTTACACCGTCACTGATAATAAGTAATAGTCTCCATACTACACATAGACTGTCTATCAACACTGAGTTATTCGCACTGTACACACAGTTGCAATCCATTTTAGGCGTTTATGTAGCACTAAATAAATAGTAGAGTATAGCAAAAATCTATAGCATCGATACTCCTTTCTTTACAACAATAGTATTGCCTGAATATTGTGATATCTACAACATAGTATATTTCCAACACTACTTCCATTGTGACTAGTTTTTAAGTCACAGCATTGTCAATGTATTCAAAATCAATACACTTGGGAATCACTAGTTCCTAGAGGCAGTGGCAGAGAGTTGTGATCGCCATGACGACAAATGAAATGTATCGATGGTTTTGTACAATCGGTAGTTATCCTTAATACCCATAGTTACCTTTATCGATAATAACAAAAGGTTTTTGCAGTACTTGATAGTAATAGAATCGATAATATCAAATATTCATTTGTTTTAACGACCAATACTATAGATGACATTGTTACTAGAAGTATTGCATTTCCTGAAGTATCGATAACTATCTATGGTAGCGATACTACAATTTGTGCTTTAACTATCAGTAGTCTAATCATTGGCTATCGACAGAGTATCGATTGGGAATATTATACTACCAGAGTCAATGTCTCAAGTGAATTAGTTGAAAGTATCAATACTATTGTTTTTGCTTTAGCTCTCAATAACCTAACGATTGGTTATCGATCAGCTACTATAAGAGTAGCAGTGGAGTCAATGGCGCGAGTGCTTGAGGTGCCAGGCGCGCAAGGCCCGCAGTGCGCGGCGCAGCAGCAGCGCGCGCAGCAGGAAGGGCAGCAGCGCGCGGCTGCCCGCGTACACCCAGTACACCAGCTGCCGCAGCGAGCGCAGCTCCACGAACCGGTAATCCTGTACAACGCACAACTTTTAACAGATCTAAAGGTGGAAGTTCGACCGGAGAGCTATCACTGAAGCCCTTATAATCCGCCACAAAGCATTACTTGTATTTCGGTCGGAGAGGTGTGGTTGCCGGGTACTTTGAAGAAAGTCCTCAGGAGTAGCAACGCATCTATGTTCGAGCTCAGATAGGATGCCTATGGGCTGCGACTACTTAACATCAGGTAGTTTGCATGCTCTTTTGCTACTCTACTCACATAATAAAAAAGATTTCAAAATAAGATGGATGGCTCTCAGGTTGCATGTTTTTTGTTTGTTGTCACATAATAACTTTTTAATCGATTTGGATAACAAGTGCTGTAAGCCAACTAAAATTTCAAAGACAACCAATTTGTTTTAGATGGTATATAAATGTGGCCATTCCTGAAAATTTAAATGCCATCGCTTGTTAGTCTAGTTGGCGATATGTATATGTATGTATGTGTACAATAGAAATAAAAGAATTGCTTTACAGTAGATTATGAGAGTTTCCATAAAGGGAGAGATAAAGGGAATACCCTGGTTGATCTAATCTCCCATTACCAAATATATTATAATTAAAATTAAAATGAGAAGTATGAAAATAGTACCTGAAGAAGGGCTGCAGTTAATGATGCCAACAGCTGTGACATCTATTAGTTCAGACATGAAACAAAAAAAAAATTACACAAGATCAGAAATACATTATTAATCCTCATGCTTACCCTTACATTATAAAGTTAAACATTGTTATTTATTCATGGTACCGCAAATTAATCAGATTTGTGATGTTTCAAAAGTAATCATTGTAAAGTTAATAAATCATTAAGTTCCACATATTATTATGACTGTTGTAAGAGGCAATTAAAAGGACTTTTTGGAATCAAGAATGGTAAGAGTTGGAACCGTTCTGACGTTACGCTTATGGAGAGAACTTCCTCGGCTTCCAAGGCGTAGGTCTGTGAAGCGTTGTGTTAGAGAACATCAGAAGTGTTCCTTTCGAGGTCCTAGTATTCTCTGCACAGGAGTCAACCAAGGGGTGTACCTGCAGCCCGGCTCGCAGCTAGGTGGCGTAGAGGTAGAGCGCGGTGGCGAGCAGCGCGCCGAGCGCCAGCAGCACCACGGCCAGCACGAGGCGGTCGCGCAGCGCACGCACGCCCAGCGAGCTCGCCAGCCGCGAGGACCGATTCAGCGTCGCGTCCGTCTCGCGCAGCTGGACAACACAATTATATAATTATATATACACACACTCACACATATGTATGTTATAGAGCAATATAAGTATTGCTCTATAACATACATATGTGTGTCTAAGGACTGCGGCGCTCACATATTACATCGAGTTAGTGAAGGTGGCATTAAACTCGAGCTGTATCCTTTAGACTGAAGATGCGCTGACAATTCTCTGAAATATTGTATTTTTTGGCATTTGTGTATCATGTACGAATACACAGACGTTGTTTCCGCCCGCAGTCGGCGCCGACGTAAATACAGCACTTTCGTACACCGCAGGGAAAGTGTTATATTGCATAACACTCGTCATTTAAAAATCGTCTTTTTTATGTGTAAATTGCTACTTGCAAACGAGCATACAGGCCAACTGACATTAAATAGTATAAGTAATTAACATCGACATACAAGATCCACTAGAATTAAAATTCTATCTAAACTCTTATGTCGATGTGTTTCTACTCCTGAAGGCTGGGGTGATTGTGTCACTGTTTTTTTATATATGTCATAAAGTATAATTAAACATATAAGCTCACCCTGCCCCTGGATCGCTGGATACCCTCCCGCTGTGAATGCAGATCTTGAAGCACGGCAGCGCCAATCTGCTCTGTCTCCAGCACCACACGGTACCCCTCGGTGAGATTCCTGCCAGAGCGCTCAAGCCGCTCAGTATTATCCAGCAACTTGCGCCGCTGGTCGTTGCCTGACCAGTCATCATACTCTTCCGGATCAATGTTGTCTGTTGAAAGCAAAATTAGACTATTGGAATTTTGAATATTTACCTATTATTTATTAATATACAATTGAGTGCCAAGAGTTTTTTCCACCAGCTTATTACTTCTGGTCAACTTTAGCCAACAGGGTATAAAAACCGGTGTATTGAATTTGACATTGTACCCTTGACATTTATTAAACATATGTAAATATTTTACAATGAAATAAAATATTTTAATTTGGGATTATAAAGGCAGTAATAGAACCTCCCCGGAAGAAGTATTTTTCTACCACTTATCAAATTTACAAGTACTTCAATTACTTACAAGTAGCAGTATTACTGGCAACCGATCGGTATTCATCCTTGACTCGCTGAAGCTCAGCCCGGTAAGCAGCTACCCTGGATCCAGCGCCAGCACCTCGGTACTCCAATTCCAGTTGCTCCAGCTAAATTGAGTAATATATGTTATAAATATTCTAAATACATCATTTTAAAATACCAAATTGTGTCAATACCATATTCGCATCAAACCTTAACTCACTTATATTCAAGTTTTAAAAACAAGTCTCTCCTTAAACCAGATATCTACACAGTAAACTGGGGCTTACAACATAACATAATGCATTTTAATATGTACTGAGGACTCATTAACGATATTTGATCATCAATATTTGGAACCAATTGCATGGTTCATGTTATTAAGCCACATGTTGTTATGTTTTTAAGCCACAGTTCACTGTGTAGATATCTGGTTTATCTAAATCTGGATTATCTGTTTTATCTGGATATCTAAAATCAAAAATTCTGATTTGTAAGTAACCTGATACATGGTAGAATGTATAAATTCTACAATGATATTAGTTTAATATACAAGTGGTAAATATCCACAATTTGTGCTTAACATGACCTCTGAACAATAGAAGAATATGTGAAATTTATCTACTAACAGACAATTACCTAAATTCGTCAAACTATTGTCATATAATTGATAAACTATATCCAAAGACAACATGTATGACACATTAGTCTGCCACACAAAGAATTTGACGTCCTATCCACAGTCAGGCAGGAATTTATATGTTGAATAATTTTATGAACTTCCATGGCACCTTCCATAGATATAAATGCATGAAGCATAATTATACAAAATTTACATTTAAACATTACTTTTCGTTTAATGTAATCAGATTGCAGCGAATCGTAATGATAGTATAGAATTATTATTTTCCCTAAAGTTACTGCTTTCGGTTAATCTAAATACGTCGCTATTGTCACGGGCCATTATTGATTTTTTGTAAACAAACAACGTCACAGATAAAAGCAAAACAGAATACTCACCAAATCATTAGCTTCATCGAAATTTGATTGTATCTCTCGCGAGAGCCGATCACGATCTTCTGTAATTACGTATTACGATGTCAAAAATGTACTCAATTGCAAATAAGCGTAAAATCTTCGAAAACATAATGGAGGCTTGAAAACATACATACCTTCATTAGCGACTTTCAGCCGGCCAATTTTAGCCGTGATGTCTGCAGTCAGAACGGAGTACTGTTGCTCGTAAGACTGTATTAACGTAGCCATTATTAATCGTTCACCCTAATCACTTTCGATAACAATTAACACTACATTTATAATATTACATTATGTGTTCCATAACATTATATGTATGGGAGAAGATATTTGAAATACGTATTATGGAATAGACAACGATTCCACGAATTCTTCGACTTCGATTAATTATTTAGTTTCTTCGACTCATTTCTTCGACCTGATAGATTTGACTTAAATTGACAATGACATAATAATGATGTAACTTTTTTTTTGCTTAAAATAATTCTATGAAGCCTTGAATTAAGATATTTTCGCCCAACCTTTTTAAAACTTAAACGTTAACAGTTAAGTAATATATAAATAAACATGAAAAATATTTGTATTTAATTATGTACATATTATTAATATTATTGTTATTATTATTTATTTATTTGTCTCACTAAGCAATGATTACGTATTTGTTCCGCTTGGCTTTGAACCTTTGGCCCGTGGGGTCCGCGTGCCAAAAAATTTTTCGAATAAATAGTACCACGTTTGATCGACGCTGCCGGTGACAAGAGGGCTTGGCTCATATCTCGCGCAGAGAAATGCGATTGCTATCCAGCGCGGGAATGCAGCTAGAGTTCTTGGAACCATGCCGCATGGGCACGGACTCCCTTTAGATTGTTTATGTTAGGTTTTTATTTTAATTAGTTTTAAGATTTTCATCATTACAGTATATATGACAATAAAACTTAAAAATTAGGAGTAAACATCATTTTTTCTACAAATGTACCATAACAGAGGTATATAAAATGATTGTAATGCCTCCCAACATTCGCATCACATTAAGTAAAGTTCTTTCAACTTTCCAAAAAGTACAATTACAAATATATCTTTTCTATCTAGATAGTTTCCCAATACTCGTTACTGATGCCAAAAGTAATCAATAATTGCATCCCAAAATTTTAACAATGGACTGCCAAACTATTATAAACAGCTATTACTCTTCGTACCAATCAAAAAAGTTGTATTTCTTTTCGCAACTAGTCCGATTATGCATTACACCGCAAATACTTAACAGCGAACAATATAAGGATACTACTTTACTTCCAAAGCTACATGAAGGACCAGTTATGTTATTATAGAAAGAAGGTGTTGCCGGCGCCGTAATAAGTTGATACTGTAATGGAGAGGCACATTCGTCGTGTCACACCAACACCAACGATTGAGTAACTCAGTCTGTATTAATTTGTTTGGAATTGAAACACTTGTAAAATTATATACATAATTTACGGTTTGTTTGTATTTGACATTTCTTTGACAGTCAGCTTTATCAAGCATGTCAACGGCAAATACTTATGTTTGATGTATACATAAATACCTACCGTTTTTATAGATTACTATATTAGTAGCTAGCTATTTACCATAGATAATACAGTATATATGTACATCAATAGAGGTATGCACTAGTTGTATTCTATCAAAGTAGCTAGAAACTAAATAGGTATGTGATTATAGCATAGCAATCTGTGGTGTATGTGATACTGTATTACTGTGAAGATGAAACTACGAATACAATACAATAAATGTTAGTGTTTTCTTTAAAATATTGTAGATTTTCATACTGTGGTATAAGGTTTATGTGAATTAAACATGTTTTGTAAAAAATGTTAAATATTTTGTAAGTACGCAAGAGAATAAATATAAGTTAGTTTGTTAAGTACATAAAAAGAAACAAAAGTGAATTTATCCAACATTATAACCGCTGCCGACGTAAAGATTTAGATTTCATTTTACTCGAGCCTCTGATTGCGAAATAAATAGATTAAAATTATGATAAAATTGTAAGTCATGTTGCAAACCATTTTATTACAATAATTGTGTATAGCGTGTATATACGCTACGTTAGTCTACGCCTTGGAATAGTTTGAATATTTGAATGAAGAACGTCTATGTTAATAATTTGAATGTTGATGAGGTAAAATTCGTTCTTTATGTACATATTGACGATGACTCTCTCAATTTCGTTGTTTCACGAGGTAATTTGGCGCGATTTTGTATATAATTATCTTTTGTTTTTCTTTTTAAACAGTATGTCAAGAAATGTATTGTTTCTCTAATCGAGTTTACTTTCGTTTTAGGTTGTTGACGCAGTGTTTGTGTTATGCCGGATCTGTTTCAATGAATATTGATGATGACAAATTGTGCAGAAATTAAAAGACCAAGACTATAATCACTTATTGGTAAGATAAAATTCTTTTTGTTTGCGCTAATGAATGGGTTTAAATCTCATATAAAGTGAATGTTGTTCTATGCATGATAAAATTAAACATTTATAATAACATTGTTTTATGAAATACCTCTTTCGTTTTGTTCACGAAATAACTTAAATTAAGTTTGATTCAAATATTTATACTGCATTCTGGTACGACATTGGATACCTAATTGGGGTAATGTTTAGTGTATATTACTTTTATTACATGCAGTGAAAAAATAACATTTTATGACTTATACCTTTAAGTGTTAATTTACTTATATAACATTCAAACAACAACACTTTTTATTGGTTCGAATAACATTGAAAGTTATTTCCATTATTCAATTTATGATTTTCAGAAATGCCTCGCAATTGTGATGAAGACTCTGGTCGTAGCTCCTGTTCAGCTGCTTCCATTACCCTCAGCCCCGTCATGGACCACCATAAGTTTGAATCCCACCACTTACCAGATAACAAAGACAAGTTCAATAAAACAGAAGCAAAATCTCATTTAAACCTCAAGGTTAGTACTCAACCAAGAAGCTATGTAAATTTTGTGAAGTCTCCTGATGAAGCAGACCCATTTCCAAGTTACCGTCAACCAAAACACCATAGAAATGCAATATTCAATCTATTTGATACATCAAGGAGAGGAGGATTAAGTAATGCACATTCCACACTTGACATAGCTTGTAGTACTCAAATTGAACATTCAAAAATCCAGAATAATGCATTCTCCATGACAGCTATTAACATTGATGATAATACTACAAAACCCAAGGAAGCACCATTGAGTACAAATTTTCGAAGGACTAAGCCAGTTCAAAGGGCTGCATCAAGGCTTTACAAGGCAGACGTTGGTTTTAAAGGCAAAGAAAGTTGTACGGGTCCGGAGTTCATTGTCAGAGCCTCACAGCCCATGAAACACTTGGACTTGACTGTGTCTGCTATTTGTGAAAAGAGGGTCATTACTGTGGTTCTTCTTAATGGTCAAAGAGTAGAAGTACTTTGTGAACCAAACACTGTTACCGCAGGTCAATTGTTTGAAGCTTTGATGTGCAGTGAAAAATATGAGCACAACTTTATGCTAGGTATCGCAACTCTCATAGGAGGTGATTTTGTATTTTTACCAGATGATTATAAAATTAAAAAGATTGCCCCAGAAAATTGGCACAAAAATGGAAGCAAAAGGAGTAAGAATATAGAGGATGATATTTCCTTAACGGTGTTCCTTAGAATAAAGTTCTTTTTACCTAAAAATGTTGCTAGTAACATCCAAAGTGGTGAATGGAGACACAGAGTATATTTACAATTAAGAAGAGCAACTGTAGAAGGACAAATGACCTCAACAATTCAGAATCTCATTTTGTTAGCTGGATATGCTTTACACATTGAGTTTGGGGAATTTTCATACAGGGAACATGGTACTGCAGATTACTTTCTACTTGAACATTATTTGCCTGAAAATATCATAACAAATGATATGGCTGATGTGAAATTGCGAATGAAACGGGCTCACGAATCTAGACGCGGATTGGACAGAAACAAGGCAATTCTTAACTATATCACATTAGCGCAAACATTCAGAGATTATGGTGCTCACTTTTACTCTGCAGTTTGGGCCACAAGAGATGGATTCTGTCGAGATGTCTGGTTATCAATTGGACCAAGAGGTGTAACTCTCTATTCAAGAACTAACCCCATCACAGATGCTTCAGGATCTAACTTAAACCGTATAGTCTTGCAAAGTTTGCCATGGCATCATATTCACACATTTTATTACAACAAAAAAAGCCTTTACATAATGCCGAATACATATTCTGGATTATCAAAAATAGGGATCAAATATAAACTTAAAATGACAGACAATAAGAGTTACTTTACCTTTTGGCTAGCTTCTTTGCATCACAGATTGTATTTAAAATTATATGCAAAGGAAGACTTCATAAATTATTTATCCGGTGAACTTGGTTGCCCTTCAAATGCAGACAGTCCAAAGAAAATAGACTGCAGCAATTACCAAGATAGTTATAATTTAGCTGTAAGGAATCCTATTAAAATTAGAAGGCCAGCTAGAAGGAGGTTCAGAGTAGATATATTTGGTGACAAAAAACTTGTTAACAAAGAGAATGAAAGACCTGAAACTGACGAGTTACTGAGGCAAATACTATCGCCTAAAAGTGATGAAAGTCTTTTAAATACATCTAACATACAGGGTAGTTCTAATGAAGGGCTGTCTTCTTCAGAGAGCAGCTTGCCACGAAGACATGGAGTGAAGATGGGGACTAGAGTATTTAATGGAATGAAAACTGTTTTAGACAATAATCACACCAGATCATCTCCCAAAAGGTACAATGAATGTGTCGGAGATATTGGCGTCAATCACAGTGATTCGGACGACCTAAGTTCGGAACAAAGGCAGCATTGCACAGTAAACAGTATGAAATTATTGCCCGAGCGACCATATAGCCAAAATATGTCGCAAGCGCCAACTGCCTACGTCTTAGAATCTCCTAAAGTTTATTCAGATGTTTTTAACTTTCGAGAAGCTACAAATGAATCTTGTCTCAACACCTCTATATTTGAAAAGTTAGACAATATGGAATGTGTTCAAGGTGAGAGAATTTTCGTCACAGCCATTCTGGAAAGGGATAAAATGAATGCTTTAGGATTACAAGTAGCTGAAGGATCTGATGGAAATGTGTACATAAAATCGATAACTGCGGGTAGCTCAGCCGATGTATGTGGGAAATTATTACCAGGAGATCAAATCATATCGGTTAATGGGCAGACTTTATTGAATTTAAAATATGACAAAGCTTTAAATCTATTGCAGTCAGCACCTCAAAAAGTTGAATTGATAGTTTTGCAGACTGTTAATAAAAATAATACGTTAGATAATCATTATAATTTTGCAACAAATAGTTGCAACGAAGGCAATCACGGGTCGGATTTAAATCAAGCTAGTTTAAGACGTAGCATAGCCAGTGCCTTAGATCTCGAGATAACAGACGACGAGTTGTTAAATGAGGAAGCTCTAAAAACGATTTACGCACTAATAAAGCTAACGAAAGAAAAAGTAATAAGTCGAATGCAAGATAAATCTAGCAGGCACTCGACCCCAGACAAAAGTAACTTACAGAAAAGTTTTTCAGAAAATAAAATTAATAAAGTGTACCAAGAACCGGATGTTGTTGATTCATCGCAAGAGAATACCCCACAGAAGAGGAATGCTCAAAAGTTTAACACATGGCGAGGGCAAGTCCCGTATAGGCCTAAGCGACGACCTTTGAGCTTAAGCATTCCTTCAGACGTTCACTTACCCGAGAACTATTTGAATGATGAATCGGGCAACTTGTTAATGAAGTCTTCATTGAAGTCTATTCAATCTTCTTTAAACAGTTTAGACAACTCTAAAGGTAAGATCGTGGCTGTTCCGAGAAACTTCGGGCTCAGCAGGCGATGGCTCGGCCCCGTCCGCTCCCAGTCACCCCTTGGAAGAATAGCAATATAAATACTGACAGTGCAATAGATGACGGTAATGTAGTAAGAAGACATTTCGTGTACGGTGCTGGAGATTCAGATGAAGATCAAATATTTTTATAGTTTACCCGATCTTGTATATTTTGTTATATAGATATCTATAGATTAAGTTTTATATGACTAATATTAAATGAAGTATTATTTAAGAAAGCTTTTTTTTAACATTTAAATATGTTTAAGCACCCTGTTTGACTATAATTCTTTCAAAACTTATATCAGAGATGATAGAACTTTTCTGGTAATAGAATTTTCTTTCGTTCAGCTGCGTTAGAACCGTCTATTTACCGCTGTTCGGCTGCAGTTAGACAGATTCATATTTTAAGAGGCTTTCCATCTAAATTCCTCAATTATGATGAACTTCACGCTGTTTTACACAAAATTTGGGAGATAATTTGAGTAATTTCCGCGTTAGGACTTTCCCTGCGGCGTATAATACTGCTCTGTAAGGCGCGTGTAACACACCTGTGTTGTACGTACAAATGTGTGAGCATTACGGGCGAATAGTACTGTGTTTACGTCAGAGCGGACATTACGTCTGTGTGTTAGTAGATGATTTATTTATTGAACCACCCACAGAATAACATGTATGAATATTATAACATAACAATAATACAGTCTTAAGTTGCTATATACATGAAATTCCAATTATAGGTAGTCACAGCATGCAAAAACAATTGTACGATAACATATTATGGTAAATGAAATTAAAAATACCGATTGAGTTGGCAAATATATGTATAGGAGAGACAATATTATCCTTAGCTTAAATTTATACTACTTGACAATTTGTACTGTTATACTTTCACTTTTATGATACACAAATGCTAAAAATGCAATATTTCAATGAATTGTCGGTGCATCTTTGGTCTAGAGAAATGAACTGAAACAGTTGAGGTTGCCTTCCGCAACGCAATCTAATACGGGAGCGCCGCAGTCAAAGCGTTAAAACTAATAAATTAGGTAGTAAATATAAAGATAAAGTAGTTTACAATTAGCAAATAACAAAGTGTATGGTGTTAGCTAGTTATCTACGCCCCGTTTATTCGTTTTCCTATTACATCATTCAGTTCCGCTCATGGTACCTCAATACACATTTTGACGATTAGTTATTTCTTATTATAGTTTTGTTATCAGATCATAGGTTATCAGTACTTAATATTCAGTGGTGATCGTAAAAACTCGCACTTTGTATCCATTTCAAATAGTCTAGCGTCAAGGCTTACGCAACTGATCTTGTGCGATTTTGAAGCTGATAACAAAACTAAAGTACGAGTATTGTACTCTTTAGCGACACTCACTTATTAAAACCGAAAGCTTGTTAATACTTTAATTTACATATTTTAAGAACTACTTTTCATTTTCATAATTTTTAATATACACAGTAATTACCTACGCTAGTAAAACGAATTTCGAAACCAAAATTAGAGATAAATGTACATAACGAACATTTAATTTAATATGTTTCCTCATTGAAGCTAAGTACCTACAGTACGTTAACGTCTATCTTTGTTCGAACAGGTACTCCCGTCCTCGTGCCACCGGTCAATGTCCTATAGAATAGGTATGAGGCATGAGCTTTCACTGAAAGTAGGTACCTATAGTTAATTTCAATATATCTTTAAATTAGTGCTAATGTTGCGATCTGTTGTTTTTTAGGAACTAAAAACTTTGAATAATTTAGAAACTCAATGTTTTTACGATATTTTGAATCTACAGATTTACACTGGGAAAAAAGATTATTTATGATAAGATGACGTAATATTATAATTATGTAGGTAAGGTCATATTTTAAAATATTAATGTTTGCGTAAAACACAAAAATTTAAATAAATTACAGTCGTACGCAAGATGGTAATAAAAATGAAACTTGGAAAAACATTATTTATTATTTTATTAAAAATAACATTTTGCTTTAAAGCAAACATTAAAACTAAATAATTCTAAGACAGCTGTCTACTACATTTGTAACACAATCAGACTCAATAATAAAAAGAAAATCATTCGCGGCACATTTTTAACATCATTCATCTTAACATTGCAATACCCTTCACAGGTGATGTAACTACCAAGAGTTTTTACACTATAAATGCATTTTAAGTCTGTGGGCTTACATCATACCTCCCATGCCCCCCATGCCCCCCATGCCTCCCATACCAGCCATCGGGTTTGGTTCCTTTTCTTGTGGAATATCACAAATGACAGCTTCGGCGGTGGTCAGTAGCGATGCAACACCACTGGCATCAGTCAACGCTGTCCGCACAACCTTAGTGGGGTCAATGATACCCTTCTCGATCATATTTACATATTCATTGTTTAGTGCATCATATCCAAACTCAGGACCGAGGTCTTCTACTTTGGCAACTACTACAGATCCATCAATACCAGCATTCCGAGCAATAGTCATGCAGGGCATCTTCAAGGCCTTTTTAATGATCTCGACACCAGTAGCTTGATCAGAGTTTGCTGTCTTTAACTGTTCAAGTGTTGGGATACATCTAAGAAGAGCTGAGCCACCACCAGGGACAATTCCTTCTTCAACCGCTGCTCGGGTTGCATTTAGGGCATCATTTACACGGTCCTTCTTTTCATTTACTTCCACTTCACTGGAGCCACCAACATGAAGAACAGCTACACCGGAAGCTAGCCTGGCAAGACGTTCCTGTAATTTTTCCTTCTCATATTCGGAATTGGTTTCCTGAATCTGGTCACGGATTTGTTCAGCCCTCCTGTCAATGTCAGCCTTTTTACCCTTCCCCTTAAGGAATAAAGTATCATCCTTAGTGATAATGACTTCTCCCACCTGTCCAAAATCTGAGGCCTGCACATCTTCCAGTTTAATAAGGTTTGCATCATCACCAAATACAACCCCACCTGTTGCTATAGCCATGTCACTCAAAGTAGACTTGCGGTTGTCTCCAAAGCCAGGGGCCTTGACGGCAGCAACCTGAAGACCAATCTTAAGCCTGTTAACTACTAAAGTAGACAATGCCTCACCATCAACATCCTCAGCAACGATGACAAGAGCTTTCCTCTGCTGGTTGGCTAGCTCCAAGGCTGGTATGATAGTTTGGACATTGCTGATCTTTTTCTCGGAAAATAGGACTAGAGCGTCCTGGAATTCAACTTTAGCACCCTTAGACGAGTTGATGAAATATGGTGAAATATAACCTCTGTCGAATTTCATACCTTCGATAACTTCAAGTTCGTCGGTCAACGTCTTACCGTCTTTGACAGTAATGACGCCGTCACGGCCTACTTTCTTCATGGCGTCTGCGATGAGCTTTCCGATGGCGACGTCCCCGTTCGCGGAGATGGTGGCGACCTGTGCGATCTCCTCCGGCGTTGTCACGGGTTTCGACATGTTCTTTAACTTTTCTTTCACTGCGTCCACAGCCATCATAACCCCTCGTCGGATCTCAATGGGATTGGCACCCTTCGAGATCTTCTCAAAACCTTCCTTGGCAATGGCTCTCGCGAGCACAGTTGCTGTGGTGGTTCCGTCGCCAGCTTCCTCGTTTGTGTTGTTCGCTACATTCTGGACTAGCTTTGCGCCGATATTCTGGAATTTATCCTTTAATTCAACCCCCTTGGCGACCGTCACGCCGTCTTTGGTGATCTTTGGAGAGCCCCAGGACTGTTCTAAAATTACATTTCTACCTTTTGGGCCCATTGTGACTGCGACAGCATCGGCGAGCACATCGACGCCCTGAAGCATCAGGGCTCTTACATCAGCACCGAACCTCACATCTTTGGCGTAAAATCTTGCAAATTGTTGAGATTTGTTAAGAGAAATAGTCTGTCGGACTACTCGAGGCAATCGCAGCATTTTTTAATTTATTAGAATGATACTGCGGGTTTAAAAAGTTCCAGTGATCGCGCACTTCTCGAAGATTCTCGCGGCAGGAATCTCAAATACTCGAAACGTGATTTTCTGCGCCGGTTATAGGTTATATCAAAAGCACAGATAATATATTCCCATTACCAACTGATAAAATAACTTATATAATGCAGCGCATAGATGGCGGGACAGTGATAAAATCGATAGTATGGTTATATAAATGTGCTATAAAACTATACATACTTTAAACTGGAATAGAATAACACTTCATAATCGTACCATGTATTTTACGTTTATGGTATGCTATACGCCTCTAAAATTGTTATCTGCTTTACATAGTATTTTGCCATGGTTGACAGCGAAAGACTTTAGTCAATGAAATGTCATTTTTGATAATGACAATTTGTTGACACCAAAAGAATACCTATTCTTCGTTGGGTTAGGAAAGTGTGAGCACGTTTTCCTGGCTAGAAAAACGAGCGGTGATAATATTATAATCGAGTGTTAATTAAATTTCTTATTACAATACTGTGATTGAGAACAAGGGGCAGACCTTTGTATTAATAATTTACCAATTAAACATAATTATTACATAATGGATATTCCTGCGTAAGTTATTTTTTGCTTATTATAGCATCCTTTTTGTTCGACATTATTTTAATTTGCATGACCGGGTTATCGCATTTAGTTTATTCGAACTTCAAATAATGAATGAGCAACAGAAATTTTAAATATTACTTCCGTATGGTATTTTTAATATTTTTAAACTATTATTACTAAATAAATTATAATTTAATTTAAATAAAGATGTACCAACTATCTTTACATTCGTTCTTTCTGTTTGTTAAATTCGTGTTCTAATCGTGTCAATTGATCAGCTAAACAAACAATCAACAATCATAGAATTTGTAATAAAGTAAATGAAATTCTCTTTCTTAATTAAAATTCATATATTTGCTAGCATTTGCTGGCATATATGCAATTAAATACTTTGTACCAACATGTTCGATATTTTTCTGTTAGACTTTGGACCCATTGTTTTAATATTAATTATGTTTTAATATTATTCATTTGGAATTTTATTACATGCACTGCCAACGGTAAAAACAAATGTTTTAACTATATATTAAACAATGTAAGGAAACAAAATTACGGATATGCTTTTTGGCATGTGGCTTATGCCAACTAATTTCAAACATGTTTAACATTCCTTGGTTGTATTGGCAACAAAGGTATTATTAAAGATGTATATAGGTATATTTATTTATGGCAGTCTTTCCCGAAGTGGTCCATATTGGGCCTCTGGGGGGACCAACTGGGCAGGTAAGGGTCCATGTCATTGAAATCAGACATTGGTGATCATTGATATGCTAATGAAGGAATACAAAAATAGACACTGTTCAGACATTATGTGACAAAAAAATTGATTTTCCAATATAACTTGCCATTCAAAAATATTATACTGAGAACTATCACCATGGCTCTCTTAATCTGTCCTGAAACAACTCTTCACAGCACACAGGAGTTGCTACTACTAAGCTGCTATGCTGCTGCATAATATTGGACAGAACTTTAGTCCCATTTGATTTTAGACATGGAAATCCAATATAGTTAAAATACATAAAATCTGATTGTTTCAATATTATAGCGGGTTTACACAACAATTTAACGATGGCGGGTGGTCTGGGGTTAAAAAGTTAGGGATCTCTGATTTACAGGTCTCATACAATACTAGCTGTGCCCATGACTTTGTCCACGTGTATCTTATACATTTTCACAATATGAAACAACTTATGCATACATGCATCCGTTCATTATTTAATTTCTCACCAAATTTACAAAAAAAAACTTATTATGCTCCAAAACCTTCCTCAGGAATCACTTTACCTTGTAGAAAACTGGAAGAAAATCCATCCAGTACTTTTTGAGTTTAACACGAACAAACAGACATGATAGAGGACTTTGCTTTATAATATTTATAGACAGAAACAGAAGAGAAAATTTATAAACAGAAAAGAAGGAAAATTTACAGAATAAACGATATTTTTGTTATTTTCAGTTGCTTATGTGATAAAGAAGGCCTCCTTGTAGGCATTGGGAATCCGTTACTGGACATTTCTGCAGTTGTGGATGAAGATCTGCTGAAGAAGTATGACCTGCATCCGGATGATGCTATCATGGCCGAGCCTAAGCATATGCCTTTATACAGAGAACTTATGGATAAGTAAGTTTCTTATTGATTATCTTGGTCCGTAGTAGGCCAGATTGCAAGACCACACAGTGGGTTAAATAAATGATTTTTAGTATTTAATAAGTACTTAAATATAATTGTAAAGATAATTAGTTAGTATAATTTAATATTAGTTTTACATTTTAATAATTTAGGTGATTGATTGGATCTGTGCTTAGTAGCCTTGTAGTGGGTACATAAAAAAATTACAAATTTTAAAACTATAGTTCGACCGGGGAGGTACCTCTGCTGCTCTCCTAACACTTCGAGTGCGGCGCTCATATACTGTAATATATGAGTTCCACATATATTACATCGAGTCACCGTTCGAGGCCGCCTAAACTGCAGCTGTTTTCTTTAGACTGTAGATGCAACCATTCACAAAAAAAAAAATTGCATCCATATAACATTTACATAGACATTGTTACTCACAATCTTGTAGCGCCGACGTAAATATAGCATTTGTGTTCGTCCGTAATTCATAAAGATATGTACGTACACGACGGGTGTGTACAGGCCGCACGTGGGTTACTCCACGCAATACACGCTCGTGGTGTAAAACAAGTTATTACTAACTCTAGCTTGTAACTCTCGCTTGTAAGTGTAACCGGCTTCTACCGTTTTCCATCTGAAACACAAGTCTTCCTTTAAGGCGGATTATGAAGGACACAGTGGTACCTCCCCGGTTGAACTGTTTTAGAACTACCTTGCAAGGTAACAAAAATACTCAATTCCTAACTTATAATTAACTTCAATTTGCATTTCTAAAGTAATGCCATGATGTCATAGTGTTCTGTGATCAGAATTGTGTTTATGTGAGGCTAATTTACAATAGTAAGTGTATTAGAATTTATCCATTGTTCTCTCGTTAGATAAAGATAATACCATTGTATATAATTTTCCGAAATAAATGGTGTAAATGGTAATTATAAAGTTGAACAAGAACTACATGTGCATAATATAGGAGATATAGATATTTTTGTTTCGTCTTTGGGGGGAGGGTGAAGTACCTTTCAAAGGTACTTGTTTTTTTTTATTGTGAAAGAGTAAGAAACGGGCATGCAGGCCACCTGATGGTAAGTGGTCACTGCAGCCCATGGA
>DWON01002791.1:0-19636 GCA_018251015.1 Phocides pigmalion okeechobee
TACATATTTTTATGATTTATATTTAAATCTAATTTATAGTTAGTCCAAGTTTGATCGACGCTGCCGGTGACAAGAGGGCTAATTCATATCTCGCACAGAGAATTGAGATTGCTATCCAGCGCGGGAATGCAGCTAGTGTTCTTGGAATCATACCGCATGGGCACGGACTCCCTTTAGTTTATTTAGGTTAGGTTTTTATTGTAATTAGTTTTAAGATTATCATCGTTGTAAATATGAAAATAAAATATTACACCAATCTAAACACAACACGAATGAATGAATCACGGCATGATTCCAAAAACGCTAACTGCATTTCTGACTTAAATATAATCGATATCGCGTAAGACATGAACTAGACATCTTATCACCAGCAGCATCGATCGAACGTGGGATTAATTGTTAGATTTTTTTTGGAATTCTGACCCCACTAAATAATGTTTCTAAGCCAATCAGAAAAAACCTGGTCACCAGTGGTGGTGGTGGTGTGTGCATAATATCTAAGTTATTATAGCCCAGTGGTTATGATTTCGACCTCACATGGCTAGTCTAGAGTTCAAATCAACAATTTCGCGTGGTTTTGTTTGTCCTACATATACGTATAAAAATTATCATGTGCTTTATCAGAAAATGGTTACCACTTGGTATTACTGGTAGTTAAGTTCCAGTTCCTAAAGTTTTAAAGCTCTTAAAGAGATGGGCGAACTATAGCTCGACCGGGTGGTACCACCGCCGCCCTCAAAAACCACCGTAAAGCATTACTTGTGTTTCGGTTGGAGAGGTGCGGTTTCCGGCTACACTTTGAAGCGAGGCGACCTTCTTAGTCCTCAGGAGTAACAACGTACCTGCGTTCAAGCTCAGATAGGATTTCGGTCGTGTTTGTAGAGTGTCGTGGTTGTACGTGGATGTCTATGTAAAGATGGTAAAGGTGGTAGAGCCGTTAGAGCGCGCCCGGGGCGGCCCCACCGCCACCCTTATACCCCGCCATAAACCCGTCCTTCATGTATTGTGTTTCGGTTGGGGAGGTGTGGTTGCCGGATACACATTATTGGAGACGATCGTCTTGGTCCTCAAGAGTAGGAACGCATCCGCATCCATCCTTAAATAGAACTTCTGTTCGAGATTGGACGTGGTTGTCCATGGGCTGCAGAGACCACTTAACATCAGGTGGCTTGCATGCCCGTTTCTTACTCTTTCACAATAAAAAAAGTATATTTCATGTTATTTTATTCGGTCAGTTACAAGCAATACTAAAACTATTCCAATTTTTGAGGTTAAATTCCAGTCTATTGTTTAAGATATTACTTGCTGCAATGATCTTTGATATTTATTTATGGGATTCAACGCGAGCGAAGCCGCGGGTAAAATCTACTAATTAATAATTTAAAACGATCCAATTAAATATTCTACGCATTGACGTGTGATTTTCTCTAATTATATTTAAAAATATGAATGAGAATAAAAGTTTTGATTTCATTTAATGTAATTACATATTTATATTCGCAATAATTCATATTTGCGAAATAATTTCCAATAATATGACTTTAGATCAAATCAATGACGAACAGACAGCCACTGTTCATGAGGTGAACAAATCGCTTTCAACCTTAATATAGGCTTAATATCGAAATATAACTTAATTCATTACATATGCGAAAGTTTTAAGGTTTAAGGCATTTCATTAAAATTTAAATTCTTCCTTTATTTGGAGTTATACAACCATTATCGGCATGTCTGTGATATTCTATAATATAATTCCAGACCATGTTCAATCCCTGTCTTTGCGAAAATTCAAGAAAACTGTAAAACAGATCCTATGCCGAAAAGCTTATTATAATATTAAAGACCATTTAAATGATAAGAAAGCCTGGGAATGAGCCTACCTCACCGGGCTATTTCTATTTCTCATGTAATAATTTTTATTTACTCGAAATTGTGTACAGATGACAGTGGAAAGATTCTGACACACACGATTAACTGTCTCGTGTGCTCACCATCTTTCTAAAGTTATACTGTGTAATGTTTATTTATTAAGGACTGATTTAAAAAGAATGCCGAGAGTTTTTTCCGCCGGCTTTTTTCTCCCGGTCCACCTTAGCCAACAGGGCGCTCAAAGCCTATGTACTGATTACATTGAACCCTTGATGTTCATTAAGTATATGTACCTTAGAATGAAATAAAATGTTTGAATTTGAATTTGGATTTAGAATGATAAGTTTTGTCACAGTCCATCACGTTAGCCAAACGAGGATTAGCAGACTTTATACACCTTTAAGATCTTTATGAAGAACTCATAGGTTCCTCATGCTATTCTCCCTGAAAGCAGTTCGTTGTAGCAAGTTATAACAATTTTTCAACACGCATATAACTTCGAAAATTCAAAGATTAGGCTGCGAACCCCAGACCCACAGTGTGAAACGCCCGATTCTTGACGACTGTCGCTGCTCGTAAGTAACAGTAGACTTGAGTAAGTTTAATTCCAATCATCTAGTTAACCTAAACACAATGTCCACCAGCACATTACTGTCCCCTTGACACGAAAAAGTCAGTTACAAAGTTGTCAAGTTGCTCTGATTCGGCGGATCACGATCGTGGAATATGAACCTGTAGAGAAAGTGTGTGGAGCGAGGGTGCATTCGATGAATATGTATGAGGGGGGAGCGCGGGTGGGCCGGAGGGGTGCGTGTAAATGGAAATTTCAAATAAAAACGCCTCAAATATTAACATGAGCTGGATTCGTGTTTTTCCGCGTTTTTTGCGCCGGACGAGACACGCGTGATAACACGCTGCAATAAAACTCGTCAGTACAGATACGTCGTTCTAAATTATGGCTGTAATTGGAGTTTGTGTTGTTAGTGATTAGATATACGACGGTTTTATATGTTTTTACACTTTATTATCCGTGTATGTTTCATACATTTTTCGAATTTAACGCCGCTTGAAATGTTACTTTCCAACTCTACTTAACTTTTTTCTGCGTAAATCTGTACCGCAGAACTGTAGTACGACTGGACAGGTACCACTGACACCCTCATGAACCGCTGTAAAGCAACTCTTTTTCGGTTGGTGAGGTAGCAGTATCGTAAAAAAATCTACTATTTTCTTGTAGTAATTTACACGGTCGTACAATTATATCACCCATTTCTAAGGTAAAGAAACTTTTTGTTTCGGTGGAAATGAAGAAAAATGGTGACCATTTTAGTTCTCAAGATTACCAACACATCTACCTACAGCCTCAGATAGAACCTCAGCCCGGCTTTTATATTAGAATAGCATTAAACAAGCATAATGTTGCATCATTTAATATTAAGGAGTCGTTGCAACTCAAGGACATGCGACCTCAAGCTAAAAATCCTTTTTTAGATGTGTTGCTACTGAGGACTAAGATGGTCACTTCGCTTCTATGTGTGGCAAGTAACAACCAATCTCCAACCAAACAAGTAGTTTCACAGAGTTAATGGAAATAATGATGTACTTTTTATGTACATGCAAGTTATTAAAATCAAGTCTATACTTCGATTCTAACCTGGAAACACCAGAATGGAAGGCTGAATTTCATACCACTTAAATATTTGACGAAATTTTAAAGCATTCAATTCGTTGTGTATTTTTTATCAGTCTATATTTGTGTGACGTCATTATGCCGTGACGCATTTCCGCCGCAAACTGCCATCATTACAGCTTGTTTCAGGATTGATTGTTTGTCAAATAATTATGTGTAGTTATGGTTTAATATGACAACAATTTATTTACCTAACTTATATACTCAATACAGATACTAGCATTTAGATACTTATTATAGTATAATCAGTTTTTAACAGTACTTCAGGGATCACAAGCTCTGAATTAAGAATATCTGATACCTAAGTGAGCCGATATCACTTAATAGCTTCTCAATAGTCGTTTAAAACATTGGTATCTCCCAGGTAGAACCGAGTAGGTTCCACTTTCTCAAAATAATAAAAAATATATATATAATATAATAATTCATATTTAAAAAGTTCATTAAACTTCTTTGATAAAGCATTCTACGTACCTACTGATTTCCTCCAACAATACCGCGAAGTATGAAATTATCGCGGTTTAAACTCCCTCCACGCGAGATTAAGAATTATTGCGTCTTATCTCCATCCCTAGTTGACAACTCAACGATTCGCCTACCGATATCTACCAGAAATTATTTCCACAAACTTTACCTAACGAACACCCTTCACTATATCCCGACACCACACATTTAAAATTCAACCCTGTACCCACCACATAGAGTCCAATTAGCGATGCACGTGTTACTTGTCAAGACAGGTGATTAGTGAAAAGCTGGAAACTGGGAATCATTTGTGAATCCGCGAGCGAGACAGCGTCATTTGTAACGTATATTTTTGGCGAGAGAAAGGGACGCAATGTCGTCTGAAGTTCAGGCGTCGCAGATAAAATTTATACGCGGATGAAACGATTTATTACAAAAGCGTTGAGTAGGTACTCCAAATTAATTACACTAAGTTTTGCTTTAATTTCGTTCCATTGTGAGGAGGTTGGGTTCCTTGTGTTGTTGATATCGGCGTTTTTGTGAACACAAAGGGGATCGCGGGGATATTTATGATGTTCTTCACTTTTGTTGTAATAATTTTTTTCAAGCGACGACTGTTTGACTTATGACTTACGAATGGGGGATTGAATTGCTTATTTGTGTTTGAATTCTTTCTCGTAAAACAAACTTTACTTGTAATCATTATGATGCCTTATAATATTGTGAATATTTGTATAATCGTCCTTATTTCTACTCGCCAAAGGAATCTGCCGCGGTTCTCCACATTCTGGTTTGGGACTGTTTTATCACGTTCGTGCAAGATCTAGAAAGAGCTCTTTCCTGAGGTACCTTCTAAATATGGAGCTCTTCAAAAAATACAAAAAGAGGTTTAAACGTTATATTAAAAGTCTTACCTGAAAAATCTACAGGGAGTTCGTGCCCATGCGACATGGTGCCTAGAACTTTGGTCACATACATTTATATTTGGTTATATAGCGATTATTATTCTCTGCGTGAGATATAAACCAGACCTCTTATCACCAGCGGCGTCAATAAAACATGGAAGTAATTGTCTCAAAACTTAGACATTAATTTTATAAAGTATGTTTGCCATAAGACTATTTTCGGATTCAAAACGTTTGCAGTAAATCTGTACAACAAGCTCAAAAATGTTAGTTTAATGCTAATATACAACCTGTAGGGAGGCGAAATGTATTTACTTTACGCGCAAACAGTCCCCTAGATATACGGTTATTAGATGACCAGACATACACACATAACTCTAATAAAGTGCGGAGCTCTCAAACGAATCGAATTTAGTTTCAGAGTTTCTTAAAAATTAACTCTTACGTAGTAACTAACTTATCTGGCGTGTGTTCCATGCTTTTGTATTTTGGTTTAAAGTGTAAAGAGCGACATTAAAAAAGATGATACTACTTAAACCGTACGGATTATAGAACATTTTTTATTAGAAAAATAATAAATAAAGTTAAGTTTCTGTAGCTGATGGACATCTACATAAATCATTGAACAGGACAGAAGGCCTATCTGAGTTAGTACATATCATTAATAGTTAGTACTTAGTAAGATAGTCGTTTTGCCGACAAGCACATTTTTCAAACTGAAATACAAAAATTACTGCATAGCGTATTACGAGAATAGCGGCAGTATCTTTTCAACCCAAATATAGTTCTACTACCTTTTTAGGCATCTGTCCTAACTTCTGAAGTAGGACTTCCTGTGTAAGATTGATAAACAATGTCAATAGGAGGCAATGGCCACTTACTATTTTGGACAAAATGTTAGCGTTCAATTATTACATATATGCTCGTTTGCTAGCCCTAATATTTAAAAAACACAAGAGTACCTGTGACATCAGTATATACCAGTAACAATAAGATGCAATGGATAAGAAAATATTCCCGTTATTAGGGAATATTCCCGTGGGACTGAGACATTGCTGTTGGTTTTTGCATATATATAACACCTTATAAAACCTTTTTGTTTTTGAAAAATAAAGATTCAAATCCAATAATTTCAATATGGAGTTAGAGTTATTCATAATTTTTAACCACAAATAATTTTTGTATATCAATGTAAACTTGTATTTTGAAAAGTAGCTTATTTTGAAAAACAAACATAAAAGTATTTTTCAGAAGTTTACTTTTTAACATATATTTTTTAACACGGTAACTTTTACGTTAAAAAAAACGTATCTTAAAAACATCCCTAATAGAACTATACTGGAATCCCACAGGGCATCACAATAGACCTAATCCTTGTATATCCTACTTTTGTCCCAAACTAAAATACCTCCAAAGTACAGACATTCGTAATTAGAAGTCCGTTCAATTAGTTCGATCGTTGTTCTGCACTCTATCTACCGAAATCGAAATGTACAAAACGTGACTCCATACCCCCGAAGCCGAAACATCAAAGCCTCCACTGAATTAGACGTTTTCAGATACTAAAAGATATTTAGTCGGGTGGACCCTTTCACCCCCTAATGGCACACTATTTTAAAGGGTTGTTTACACCTCCCCAAGACGGCCCCGGGATGTCGCAATCCCTCTTAGGTATATCGGATCTTCTTGCGATGTTTTGTTGTTATATGGAATGAGTTTACGGTTTTATGGTATATTAAACGGTATTCGTGTTTGTGAAGTGCGCTTGACTCGTGAATTGTGTGTTTCATAAACGATTTATAAAGATGCTCCCGGCCATAGCTGATAAGATGTTGCTTATCAGCTATGGCCGGGAGTTGGACGGGTGACCAAGGATGGCATTTTTTTTAGTTGGAAAAGTAGGTAATGAGCATGCATGCCATCTGATTTTTATCACTGCAGCCCATGGAGATCTACGTCCATTCTCAAACAAGTCTAAAATCTTGTCTGATTTCGTGCATAGATGCGGTATTACTCTTGAGGAAAAAGACAATCGCCTTGCTTGTAAGTAGTCGGCAACCGAATGTCACCAAACACAACATAAGAGCTACTTTGCGATAGATTATGAGGGCAGCGGTGGTACCTCCCCGGCCGACTATTACTGTACTACCTTGGAAACGTGCTTCAAAGGGCACATTAAATAGTCTCTTATGCTTATCGATAGAAAGCAGTCGTTCAACATTGTGGGAGACTCTAGGAGTTTTTTGAAAATATCTATCACACTGATTGTAGACATTTCTCTCCTTCTCCTTTTTCAATGGCAGTAAGAGAAACATGCTCTACAGAAACACAAAGGTGTTAAAATTTTGTGTTTTTTTCCATTAATCTACATTGAGATATCAAAACGACCTCTCCCCGTCCATTGTAATTGCAATCTCTTAGCATTCATTTCTTATATAAACCTTCGAGTCGATGTTCTATAATATAATTAATTTCGACTCATATCTATTTACTTATGTAGTTACATAACATACAAATATACTTTCAATGGGAGCAATCCGAAAGTATCGATTCTATTTATATCAAATGAAAGAACATTTCGTTACCAAAACAAACAGAAACATCGAAAAACACCCGCTTTGGAGTGAACTTCAAACGGGTCCCTAAAATATTCCATTTGACAGAACCTTTTGGCGTGTTTGATCTCGCGGTCCGAATGCAGCCAATCACAGGCGGGTCGAGTTTGATTGCTTGAGGGATCTTAATTACCCTCGACCTTTGGCGAAGGCGTGCCGGCCCTTAACACTCCACTGAGCGGCAATTTGCTGCCATCCAGACTATTCCAGCTCTATTTGTGAAGATATTTATTAGTAGGCGCGTCAAATATCTGCTTTGGATGCTACTATCCATTTGGTATGCTTACAAATCGTAATTAGATATAAGTTACTAAAAATACTTGTAACATATAAAAATGTATCTTAATTCTTATAAAAGCCAATAAGATATGAGGACAATTGACTTAACATTTTTAAGTGAGCGGTAAGCCAATAAGTAAACATATGTAAACTAATTTTGCAATTTCTTTCATTCAAAGTATTCTAATATAACCTCTAGAGACCATTAATAAATCTAGACTTATTTGGAGTTGATACTAGATCACTACTAATATCATTGTAGAATTTATATAACTTATCATAAAACCGTAATCACGCATTCACACGCACTAACAGTGTCCTCCGCCACCGCAATTTAACCGTGACCATGCGCCTCTGCCAAAAGTTAAAAATCAAGAACACACGGTACATAGTAAAATGAATAAGGTTTAAGTCTATGAAAAAATGTCTACAAGTAATGTACAGAAACAAAGTGTATCTACTAGAGCACTAATTACAAAATTGATAAAAAAGAAACGAGTTTATATTTTATAAATCAAAACTACACCAAGTCTCCCTAGATTTGAGACGAGAACAAAAATCGTTGCTGGCATTCGTGTCTTCTTTTTAGCAATTAACCTGAATTCTTTGTCGTACAAATATTTAGCTATCGCAGCGTGCAGACAGGATGTTGCGAGTAGCGAGTGTCCACTGATGCCATTAAGCTCGCGTGCAGACGAATACAGGGTGCTCGTAATAAACTACGCTGGATAAATCCACTGCACATGCACGTATGTGTTGTGTTTACACAGTGCACGCGCCGTACATCGGTAATATATACTGTACATAATGGGTAATAAAACGTACAAATAATAAAATTGTGACTTATCGCTGTAGGTACATCAAAGATATATAACAATAACTTTATTAACGCGATAGAACCAAAAATAATATTTGTTTAAATTTTTGTCTCTTTGTCGGTCTGTCTATTAGGTTGTACGTTTGCGAGCGCTGTAGGGAAATACTAACAAAATAAGTATATATATATTTAAATTAAGCAATTAGTTTGAAATGGCATAGGCGAATTTTTATTGAAGATCAAAAGACAGATTTCAATTGGAACATTACATATTTTATTTAAAATTAGTGGCCAAAAACTTAAACGCACGCCAATCTCAGAAATGGTTTAACTGATTTTGATTACAATTATAATATATTTCAGTAAGGTTCACTTATTATTTAAAACGTCATGTCAATTTTAAAATGACTGGCACATGAGAACGTTTTTCTGTTAGAAAAACCTAGAAAAACTGACAATGAAGAAGTACACGTGAATGAAATCACGGATAGCAGCGAGTTTACTCACTACTACTACTACAGCAACTCTGACATTGGAGTTTAGTTCACGGCCTCTTCTCAACAACGAAACACCTGACAAGGCAGTGGCAGTTTATTGACATTAAAAAAGTATGATGCATTTTGAGAAACAATGCACTTTGAATAAAAAAAAATGTCTTTGAAAGTGTGCTCTTTGAAACTTTTTTGAAGAACCCCATGTCATACCATTCAGAAAATACATTCGGCTTGTTCCGCATCTTGCACGTACGTGGAAGAGATGATAATTATCGACCCGTTACTATCCCACTGCTGAGCAAGGATCTCCTCACACATGTTTGAAAACTTCATGGAGAACTGTCAGATTTGCAAGTCTCTTCCTCACTATGTTTTCCACCATCGTTAAGACAAATGACAATCAATCTTTAATAGGTACATAACATTAAACAATCAGAAACGCGTGACTGAAGTACGAAACCCGGCATCCTTGCCATACTATCACAGATTTTGCTACCCAGAGTAATAAAAGTTAATAAGCCACACTCGTTTTAAAAATGGCTCTCGTTTATAGCTCCGTCCGTATCCCGTCACCAGTTATCAACAGATAACTAGGCTAAAGTCACAAAATAAACTAATAAAGTGCATTGAAACTCAACTATTTATAGCATCAACCTTTACAGTCGAGACGAACAGACGGACAGCTGATGTGTAAGATCAATCCTGAGCCACTGGCGCGACGGGTTCGTGGCTCCTGCATACTGCACTATGTAAAGCTGGGGGAAAATAGCCCTTATTGAACTGTAATAAGGTCCGCTTCCAAGGTCCAGTAGCTCGTTTATTTTGAGTACGACTCAATAAATTCCTAACTCGGGAGCGATTGTTCGCTGCACTAAAAAACTGCAGACAATGTCTCGCATACAGTTGACTTCAATACTTTTTGTCCCTTATCGACTGTCATATAAACGGAGTAGCTACTACATTTATATTTTCCTGTGCTCGGATATTGCTCGGGTATTGTTCTTATATCGCGGCCTTGTATGTCCATTGTTAACATTGTAGGTACTCATTAGGCACTCGAACCTCTGGGCAAAACATCGTGGATCTCTCTTTTTCTGTTCCTATTCCACTTTAATACGTATTATTGTTTGATAAATGCTTTAATATCGCTACTTTTGTTTTCTGTCAAAGATAAAAATGTAAAATTATGGAATTACCCATTACCCAACTACCTTTCCTTAAATTAAATCTATCTGTTTTAATGTCTAAATGTACTAATTTTCTTGTAACTTTGACATTCATTAAAAGTTATGTTATGATAGAAAAAAACATTAAATATTTGAATTTTGAAATTGAATTGAAAATTAAACTTTATTCACAAATGAACTTACTCGTAGACACTCATTCATAACATAATAAAATTTGAATTTGTAATTTTGAATACTTCGAATGTAAATTTAAGGCTCTAGAATTCTAAAGCGCCACTAGATTAAAAAAAGATATCTAAATCTTCTGTAAAATAACTGACCGGAATCGAACCTGGTACGACAATCGAACCTGGTTAATGAAGTGTGACCAATATGGTACACGGCAATGATAATATAAATAAAATTTCCCCCCGGCAAAAGAAGGTTGGAAACGGCCATTCTATAAATACGAACAAAGAAGCCTGCCAACCTGCTCGCCCTGTTAACCAACAAATCGTCTGCGAAACGATCTAATTAACAGAATATAATTGGAATTCTCGAGATTACAGCGACATCTCGCACTAAAAGCAACTCTGTGTCGCGCTGGGGGGCGCCACGTTCGCTCTGATTTACGCTGCGCCCGCGCATGTTTCAGTTAATTAGCCCGAAGACACGCAGTTCACACTCCACACGCCCTAAAAGGAGATATCAGTTAGCCTTAAGTAGACACCACTGTTTCCTGTCCCCTCCTTTTGTGTAATGAAAATCTTGTTCGATATATATTTGGAGGAAAACAGAACGTTGTTTCTGGAATGTTGGATGTTTTTACAAATAGTTTACTTTGAGGCATTTGTATTATTTTTTATTATCTATCCGGTTACATACCTGTAGAAAATTTACTTGCTATTTTCGAAAACAGTGAACTTAAGCAAATTTTTACCTTAAATATGTACAAATAACATCATTGTAAATGATCGCTGTGTGCACATAGAACATATTTGAGAAAAACTATTATAACGGACTTTTATTAACGCATTGGAACATAACAATAGATTTTTTGTCTGTTTTTCTGTATGTCTGATTCTCTGTGTGTTTGTGCAAATTAACCTCAGAAACTGCCAAATCAATTTGAGTACAGTTTTCGCTCTTGTATTGGAGTAAGCTTCATTTAACATTTAATGTTCATTTTATTTCCAAAAAAAATGTCAATTTTAAAGTTACAAAGTTAAAGTTTTTGCTGTTATAAAACTGAAAAAACCCGAAATAGTAGCTCACGTAAAAGAAGTTGCAGACAGCAGCTAATAAGATATAAATACCTAAGATGTAATTTATAATGATGTTAAAACAGTATATAATTCCAAGTTAAGCGAAAAGGACGGACACATACAGATATGACAAATTACTGCTGAACATCCTGCGTTTCAGTCACGCTACGTATAATTGGAACGCCACGATAATTGACTATGTATGTATTCGACATTCGACCGGCCCGCGCCGCTGTTACATAACACACATAGACCAGAACTGGTCTGGACAAAAAGTTGACGTCGCGCTAAAAACAAAAAGCCACGCAAATACACAATGCCGAAGAGTCCACGGCTGTATTACTTCATTCCGGACGCAGCTCGGCCGACTCAGTGGCAATGTGAGCAAAAACGAAGCGAACCTTGTAATGCGGGCAACGGTAGCGAAATAATAAGATCGCACAACAAAATAAACAAGTGCCCTCGAAACAAAAGGAAGGCTAGTGAAATAAGGGGAAAAAGTTTAAGGAGTGACGCGGTGGGCCCGCGCTCATTGTCCTCGCGCCGCGCGCGGAGCGGAGCGCCCGGCGCGGATAAGGCATTTTAAATGGACCTCAAACAACCTGAAGGCTTTGTAGTAATGCTTACAACTGTATCTTTGACGACAACTTCACTTATACTAGTTATACTTAGGTACCATATCATAAGATTAACAGCTTAAAAACAAACAAGAAAAATTATTTGCAACATAGTTTATATACTTCCTCAGAATATAAAACCAACCGAAATAAATATATTTAAACATATTTTTGCACTTGTATAATAATCATTCTTTATTTCCAAATGAAACCTTACTGAAATGTTAATAACGAAATAAATAATTAACCTTTAATTTAATTAGTGACAAGTAACATATTAATTGCAAAGTATCACACCATTTAATATATCGTTTGGTACGTCTTTAAATATGCCCATTAATAACGCCGGACAATCTATTACAAAATTTCGCTCATCGGAACCTATTATTAAATATTTTATTTTTATTTTTAAATAGGTGACCTCCAATTTGATGATAGGCTAACATAAAAAGCTCATCCATTTTACTTTAAACATCGTGGACATCTAAAATACTGCTATAGTTTTAGCACTTCACTGTACAAATCATCATAGGTTTCAATCCATTGTCTCTATAACCTGGTCACAGAACAAACAATCTCTTTGCTAATTAAAGGTCCAGATTGAAACGAGTTATTTCTACGGTTGACCAACTTCTTCCACAGGATAGCATATATACAAGTTGATTCTTAATTACAGAAGAATCTCAAAGAAAGAACAAATTGTATTTGACAGCTAACATATGTAAACAGTTGCTCTCTTGTTCTCAAAAACAAAGAATATTTCCTAAAATCGTAATCTCAGCTTCGCTAAATAAATCTATGAACTAAGTAATACAGTTCGACCGAGATGGTAACACCGCCTTCATAACCCGCAGTAAATTAATAATAGTGTTTCGGTTGAAGAGGTGCGTTTGCTACTTTTCAAATTGAAAAACGGCTCTCCTGATATTTATAACATTGATAATATAACTTCTTCAAAAAAACATGACATGCTTACGAAACCTAGAATCATAGAAAAATATTGGAAAAAGCTTCATAAATTCTATTGTAAAGCGGTGCTAGTTATTTCCACAGGGATTATTAACCTCGCAACATTTAATACCGTCATAAAAAAAAACGTGTAAGGTTAGACTAGTCTTAAGCTACTTTTTTTTACTTCAAGGACAACCACAAACACGACTGAACTCATATCTGAACTCGAACGTAGATCCGTTACTATTTCTGAGGATTAAGATGGTTGCCTCACTTCAAAGTGTAGCCGGCAACCGCACCTCTCCAACCGAAACACAAATGATGCTTTACAGCGGATTATGAGGGCGGCGTTTGTCACTCCCCGGCCGAACTGTAGTTCTTCCACCTAAGCTTAGACTACTTAGACTAGTGTTAGTGTGCGGAAACCACAATTTTCTGGCACATAATATTAGTTATACACGTAAGATTTGACGCGACGCCGCCACACCTGTCACATGCAGACGCCCGTTCGCGATCTGTCCCCGGATTTTACATTACAATTGACGCGTCAGCTCCCAACTGTGAATATGGTAAGCCGGATTTGGTAAATTCATCTAGGAGGAAATAAAACTAACTAAATCATATCATTTAATATATACCACATTTTTTTTGCCAAAGAGTAAGAAACGGGCATGCAGACCGCCTGGTTTAAAGAGAAATATACGTGCTTGTAAGTGATCGGCATATTAGTTAAAAGCCCAGCAATGTAATAATGAGAGAACTATTCGTCAACAGGCCACAATTTGACAGATTTTCACACCATTTCAGTAATTTACAGCAGACATTCTTATTTTACACTTTCACAGCATAAAAATGTTACATTCAATATACTCGTAACTTATGTTTACTTCCAAAAACTTTTCAAAGCATACCCTAAAGTGCAAAAGTTTTTCAATAAAAAAGAATTCTAGCTAGATTTAAAGAGTATAGTATCCTGTTGTCGCGCGGGAATATGATAAATCAGCGGGGTACAGCCGCGCACACAAATCATTTGAAACGAGGCTGTCTATTGAAACATCGCGCACACCTTTGTTTATTGTTTCGTTCCAAACCGTTACTAGACATTCGAACCTGCTTTTCGATAAAATTCACTTTTATCACCACGTTTAAGGATTGCGCTTCTCAACCAAATTTATATTAGCACGATTATTACGTTCTTCAATTTTATACAGGTGGAAGATTAATAGATCGATAGGGAATAATAATAATAATGTACTTTATTACTTTATAAAACATGCAATTTACATTATATAAAAAATATATATAAAAAAGAAGATACCAGAGCCGCTCTCATAATCCGCTGTAAAAGAGTTTTAGTGTTTTTGTTGAAGAAGTACGGTCACTAACTACACTTACAAGTAAAACGACCTTTTCAATCCTCAGAAGTAGCAATGTATCTGTGCACGACGTCAGACAAGATTTAAGTTATTTTTATCTTTTTTTATCTTGCTTCTTCTTTTTAAACTGTTATAAAAGTGTAGCAAATGTGGATCGCAAGACTCATGGTGACGAGCAAACATCGGCAATTAAAAATCTTTATTAATGAGTACCCCTTACATACTATAATGAATAAAAGTCGCGATGATTAGTTTAAAAATATAATGTATAATATTGATAATTTGGATATGAAATTCAATTTATTTTTAATTACTCACTTTTTACCACAGCATAACAAGAACCTATTTCTGCCTAATAGCAGCATTGTAACTCTTTTGAAGTGTTTCATCTTGGGAGTGCTAAAATATATTTGATCAACTTCATCTAAAAAATATGTTATACATAAAATTTACATCAGATGGCATGCGTCGTCATCTGTCAATTTTCCAATTTAAAAATACAATCACTTAATTTTTTCGTACAAACACATGTGCTCACGACAGTCCGATCGCACAGCGGCGCAAACCACAGACTCATGTCTACCATTCACTAACTGCAGGAGCGCTCGGTATATACGAGCGCAGTTCCGAAGTGCTGATATTGAATTTTGTACTCGAATGTACTTTGTTAGTTGGATTGGTGCGTTTTGTAGACACGTCGATTTCTGGCCACGATTGCTTCCTACCCACTATTTATTGAATATCAGAAGCTTCGAGGAACGGAATGTGTGTGTTCAAACACTAAAAAACTTGTTTGTTTATAAAAATACTAAAATCGAATTCAAACAACATAAAGGATCGATTTATTGTCGTATTTATACGTACAATTAAACTAAAACAAAAGGGATTTATCACGATGAACTCCTTACTGTTCCACTATTGGGTTTAATATTTCCAAAGTCCAACGTGCGGTTTATTATACTTTACACACTTTACACAAATTATCAAGGATAGAAACAGATGATCTAACACTACTCCAACTCCACTTGTTCCATTAATTTAAGTTATTATTTATAAATTACATTTTTAAACATAGAAAAGATATGTTTTTACATTATATCATGGCGAAATTTATACATTGTTCTATGTACCGCATACTCACGATTGACGTTTGTTATAAACATAAAAATTTAAAAGATATGATGTGTTTTAGAGTTTCTTTCGCCACCTCTTCCTTAAAACGAAGCACCTTGCGAGTTAATAGTTGTTTATTGACGTTCCAAAAGGATTCAGTAAAGAATCTGCATTGAGTAAACATTTTGATTTTGATTTTATGGGTATAGATTTCCTTACTCATCGTTAAAAAGACATCTAAAACCTTCTAAAACGTGAATTACTTTGAAAAATCCGAAAGCTGAGGGATTCGATCCCCGGACACTCCGTGGGAGATACTGGAATCTTTACCACTAAGCTATCACTGTTACTGCTGGCCAAATAGTACTACAACGTGTTCCAGTTAACCTATGTATGTACTAGATTCAAAATATACGTAATATTGAAATACTTGTTAACTTTAACATGTGGCTTAACATAACCAACAAATGGAAGCGCCGATAGCATCGAACCCGGATCCCTGAGCGAAAGTTAACCTACGCTAATTGGTAGGCAATTAAGCTTTTAGCTCGTTTAACAAAACTTTGCTATAATAAAAAATATAGATACTTTGATTCGGAGTTTTAATAATATGGCTGTAGCCAACGATCATGTAGTTTGCCTGATGATAAGTGGTCACTGTCATTCTTGTATCTTTGTAGTCAATTTTGCAAGGTGGCAGAAAAACACTTTGACCACAGAAGTATGACCACAACCTTTATAATCCGCCTTAAAATAGTTAATGTGTTTCGATGGGAAAGGTGAGGTTGCCGGCTAAACATACATGCGAGACGCCATATTAAGCCTCAAAAGTAGCAACGCATCTTCGCACAACGTTAACGTTTTTCCTGTTTGAGGTTGGAGGTTGGACATAGATGTCCGCGGTCTGCAGAAACCATTTAACATCAGATAACTTATAGGCTCGTTTCCTACTTTACCGACGTAAAAAGCCTATTCCATAAAGAAGAGGAATGCCACATGAAGCCTTTGAGGAAGCCTAAGATGATAGTACCATATATAATTTGATTTTTATTGGGCTATTTCGTAGATGCTTGGACCATAATATTTGTGTTTTTATTTATGCTCTTTTAAATCCTAACAAGTAATTATCTATTACTAAGTATTTATTGAGCACTAATATAATCGTTCCAGATATACATATGTATTTAGAAATTTATTAATTTATCTGGTCTTGTCCTTTTAACTCTGAATAAGAAGAACGCTACGGTATCTCCTGCCTGTCGTAAGAGGCGATTAAAAGAAATCATACGAGATCAGGAGTAGTAAAACTGGGAGCTGTTGATAGCCGAAGTAAATATCCCGAGCAGGTCCATGACGTCAGTGGTACTCACACCGACGTAGGCAATGACATGACATGTGGAGCAGAGACCGCTCCACGAGGTGTTCCCGATTGAGGCATCTGGCTCTAGAGCACTAGTTCCCTTGTAGATTGGTTTCTGATCCTAGTATTCTCTACAAGCATGGAAGAAGGACACCGCGAAGATTTTTGGGTAGAAATCCCACATAACCCCCAATTGTTTGCACGAAGCCTTTGAAGGTTTTTGCTCCCATAACAAAAAATGTTATCTGGACTATGTTTGGAAAATAACTTACTTTATTTTTATTTGTACTTTACTTCTTGTCAACTTAAATGGCCACTTGCTACCAAATGAATCTTCTGTATACGTTCGCTCGGCCCCGAGCCAAATTCGACTCCTAATTGATTGCCCCCTTCGGTCTTCGGCATCCCCGATGTCCGAAGTCTGAAGTCCATTGACTTCCATGTTAAATATGTTCGTTTTAAGATTTTTATGTTAGAGAAGAGTATCAAACGAGCCACTATGACAACTTAACATCACGCCATCTGATGTTAAATAATGTGTTAAGTAGTCTCTGCCGCCCATAGACATCCGCAGACAACTTCAAGGAAGACTGAAGTTCTATTTAAGGTCTTACGTAGATATATTGCTACTCAATATTAGATGGACTGCATGTATGTAGTGATCTCACTACTTCTATTTATAAAAAATATTCGTAGACGGCAGTAACTACCTAACATCAATTGGCCTGCAGATCTGCATTCCGTTTACTACTTTGACTAACACAAAAGACATCCACAGGCGGTAGGGATTACTTAATATCAGGTGGACTTCAGGTCCGCAGTCAACTTGCTCCAATACAAAGTGAAGCTCATAACCACGTCGCAGTCTACCATCAGCTGTCTAATCTGCCTTTTGTTTTATTACACTCGCGTCGTGCGGTGATAGCGAGCGTTCGCGGAAGGCCTAATGAAGATCTTAATTGGGCGCGCGTGTGTCCGCACCCTTATCGACGATTTCTTGTTACTTGCCGGCCATAGGACTTCGCGCGACTTTGCTCGCTATAAGCTTTTATTTCTTTTACCTAGACTTGATAATAGTTACAGCAATGCTTTGGCTTTTAAATACCTACAACTATTTCCGAAGAAGTTAATAAGTTTATTTTCTATTTGAAAAGAGAGTCAAGAGTCCAGAGCAAGAAAAAAGTCGATCACACATTTTTTTAGTATGAAAGAGTAAGAAATGGGCATGCAGGACACCTGATGTTAAGTGATCACTGCAGCCCATGGACAACCACGTCCAATCTCAAATAGAACAGAAATTCTATTTAAGGATGGATGCGGATGCGTTCCTACTCTTGAGGACTAAGACGGTCGCCTTCAATAATGTTTATCCGGCAACTACACCTCCCCAACCGAAACACAATACATGAAGGACGGTTATGAGGGTGGCGGTGGTACCGCCCCGGGCGAGCTCTAACGGCTCTACCACCTTTTGCGACCCATTTTCAAATTTCCTTCTTTATGAAATTTAAGCTTTAAGATGTATGCAGTAGACTACATCCTCGCTTTAACACTGACTGGCGTTCATATAATAAATCGAGTCAGCGTTTGCGGGAGGCGGGCTAAACTGGAGCATATTTGTCTATACTGGATATGCGCCGACAATTCACTGAAGTATCTACGTATCATCTACGAATACATAGACGTAATGTCCATTCCATTCTTGTAGCGTCGACGTAAAACCAGCATTGTTCACCCGTAATTCATACAGATTTGTACGTACAATACAGGTGTGTACAAGCCGCAGGGAAAGTGTTAAAGTGTAAACCGAATGTGAAATGAAGAAAGAATTTGAAAAAAAAGAAAAAAATCAGTTTTGCTAACCTTGGCCAAAAAAATGATTTTTTATAAATGTCCAAATAAAAAAGTAATTATGGACTTACAACTTTCTATAATTAGTGTGCCCCAAAACAAAAGGGACAAAACAAGGCCTTGCGTACATCTATACACTAAATGAATTACGCTTGTATAACTAACTGCGTTAAATGTGTGTTGTATATCATCTGCATTGACAGGATTTAAGCAATTATTTCTTTCTCCGACTCTTCTCCAAAACGAAACACCTTACGATTCGGTGTTAGTTTATTAAAGTTCAAAAAGAGTTCTATAAAGCATCTACTTTGAATAAAAATATTTTGATTTTAATAACATACCTGCCCCACATCCAGTTCAGGACTCATGCTCTTCCCAGTGTCTTCCAGAAGATCCACTCTAAGGACCTGATGGGTGCCAGTCAATACGTCCAGAATGACCTCCGCTGCACACACTCCGTACACATCATACCCTACCAACGCATCCAACTGTGACGTCATTGAGCTTACTTGAAGATTTATTCCTGAAATAATTTTAAGAGATTGGTTTAACTTGACTCTCTGAAATATATATATATTCGTTATATACCTTCTGATACTTCGTTTTCTAACGTTTCCAATAGATACCTAAAGCCAACTTTGAATAGAACAGTAATCCTTTATGTCGATTATAGGCATGTTGCTATTAAGCAAGAATTTACAAAGCTTCAACACTACGAGGGTGCGTTTTTAAGTCCGCGGAATGGCGGGGTTGGGGGGGGGATAGCGGGCTCATTAAGGGCTGTACGGGTTAAGTGACTCATA
>DWON01002792.1:0-19635 GCA_018251015.1 Phocides pigmalion okeechobee
ACCGAAACACAATACATGAAGAACATTGCTTTAGGGCGGGTTACGAGGGTGGCGGTGGTACCGCCCTGGGCGAGCTCTAACGGCTCTGCCATCTTTCGAAATTCGAAATTCGAAATGACATTTAACTTATATTAATACATTAAAGGGTTATATTATTTGGCAACCTACGAGGCGTACCTATAACCATACTTAGCTGTCTGATCCGAGGAGGGTTCTGGGTGCAATTAAGATTTTTATTCAATTGGGTTTATACTCATCTTACATGTGTCAATGGCACTCGGCGAATCAGAGAATATTAGTTTGGGGAAGGCTGTGAGGGCATAACTGATAGTTTTTTCTTTTATGTACATCAATTGTAATCTGATGCTTCATCCCACAGAAAGTGGCTTCTATGTTCTATGAAAATCAATTTACGCCAGGGATCAATTTAAATGCAAACCAGAATAGGTTTGAAATTGTATGAAATGCTCAATAATGTGACAGATTCATTAGTTCAAGCGACAACTTAAATATATTTTACCTAAGATATTGTAAAAGAGTTTCGAATGTCAAATCATTAGAACTGTCATTTATATTTTAGGAGCTCGAGAAAATCTTTGAGGAAACGATGCAGGGCACCTGATGTTAAGTAATCGCTGCAGCCCATGGTAGACGCCATACAACCTCAAATAGGACTGAATTACTCTCTGAGATCCTGCGTAGTAGCTCTACTCCATCATGATTTAGGGATTCCAAACATTGGACTGACTAATTTTAAATTTAATGACACACTTAGCGACTTCTAACTTGTCACAATTATTTGGTAACCTTGAATGGAAATCTGTATAATCTGCAGAGTACCTAATAGTATAGTCTGCAACATCGAAAGCTTACAGCAGACTTTTTTCTTGAACGTTTATTTTACATCATAAAGTTAATGTATCCGTTTCGTTAGTATTTATATCCAGTCTATGGTTTATTTGTTTTTCTGGAATTTTGTAGACTTTCTGTGTAGTCTATTCCATAATTATTGGTGGCAAGACTCGTGAATCTTGTTCGTTGTCTTGGAACCCATGGATTAAAAAATGGGTCATGTATCATGTGTCCTTGTACCAATGTAAAAAAAAACAAACAATACAAATATATTTCTTGTGTTATAATACTATTACAGAATGCATCTCTGACGTCTTACAGATGCTGCAACTGGGTAGCTTCATACTCGATTTTGATCGCCTATCGGATGCCACTTGTCTTCGCACGCCAAAAGTCGGCAGCTACTTTGGTCTTTGCACTTTTGGTTTAATAACCAATTTACTAAGTTGTGCAGTTTAATTATGTGGCAGAACTTTACTTAAATTAATAATTTATTTCACATAGTTAAAGTTCGTTTTACAAAAATACTTAATATTCTTTTAAAACAATAACTTCACCCATTAGCTTAATCTAGATACACCTATCTGTCTATTTCATTTATTTTACCTTTATTTGGAAAATAAATCCTATATCTAATGTACCTAATTATATTTATTATAAGCACTATTACCAAGTATTGTAGGAAGTGTACGATATATAATTGCCATTATTTTATGCAAGTAAAAACTCCATCAAATCAATAATCTATTTCAGTATTTTTTCTAGTAGGTATTCGCGACATTAAAAAACAGACAGATCAGGCACCCAGATCTAAATTCAATGAGACTTGTTCTGTGTACCTACGGGATTTCTGTATTTGTCTTTATAATGCCGTTATACAACTCTTTCACATTAGAGCAATTGACAATGTCAGTGCTCCATGCGTCAATGTCATCTATGGGGTATATTTGAGACATGAACAGTAGTAGTAGAGCGTCGCTAACGCTGTCACTGCTATGATGTGCCTAACGCACTTTTAAATACTATAACCGACATTTCGATATGCAGCCGTTATTATCTTTATTAAAAGTCCTCAATACTTATTGTTGGTTATTTAAATCTTTATTGAATATCAAATTATATTGAATTTATGTTATAACAGACTTCTTCGATGAAACATCTATATACGTCTGCTGAAATCATAAAGGAAAAACAACTGACACAATAAGAGATATAATAAAAAAAAACTAAGTAAAGTAGTATAAAAACTTAAAGGACTTAGTCTTTATTAAAAACTAATTTGAATTAGGAAACATGAAGGTATTCATTTATGGAAAGCTAGGAGCCCCATACATAGTAGAGCAATATTATTAATTACAATATTATTATAGACATTCTATGTATTGTGTTATAAAACTATTTAAACGATATAATTAAATATGCTATAGGATAAGCGTTTAAATACTGTGAATCAGGAAACCCTGCCAACCTATTACAACGCCAAAACAAAGTAGGTAGCAGCTGTCATTTTTTTTTACAATATTTAACAATTGTGTGCTTTGCTTCAATATTTTGGACACTTCATAATTAATAACTAATCAGTTATAATATATTACTACAGTTGAATAATTACTTTAAATACATAAACAACTAATTAATTATAAATAACGACCTTTTAATATTAATACTTTAAAAATCAATATTGTTATAAAATCGTGTTAACAATATTCATTAACGTAGTTAATACCCTGCAAGAACGATTTTTGTGTTTCACATTATCTAAATAAATATCCGATCCATCATCATCCGCCGTTTATTATTTATATAATATTAAAACATTATATGATTTACTGAATTGAGTGTAGGGGTTGTTTTTATTTAATTTACATTTTACGTAATTTATAATTCTATCTGTTCTTGCCTTTCACTACTCTAGCTTAGTCTGTAATCCACAGACTACCGTAAAACTTTTCAGTGTTCTATTCTTTCATCTTTTCGCTTTGCTGCTCGCTTATGCACACGCCGTGCATGTGTGATGTGAAAATGTACAAAAATAGGTAACTAAAAAGTAATGTCGTGATCTACTCTCCGAAATCATAAGCCGATAGATGATTACATAAATTAAATTTGTGACATGATCAATTTTTCCTCGCATCACCAGTGCTTTTAGATTACGGTAATATGTACTGAGATAAGAACATAGGGTCGTGAGGGAACTTCTATCAGTTCTCAGTACTAAACAGGTATTTAAAATAGGTTCAATCTAATTTTCCCGTGTGTATTCAATCATACCAATTAGATTATAATTTTATGAATTTTATTTTACAGATCAAAATGGCACTAATACTGCAGTATGTGAATGATATGCAATTATTTTGGGACAAATATGGAGGTAATTTAATATTATAATTATTAAGCAATTTTAAAATAACAAAAAAGTCATCTGACCAATGTGTTAATAATATTCTAATAGATGCTTAATGTTAATAATGCCTGTAATTTTTCAGATCCTCGGACAAATCCATGGTTCCTGATGAGTTCCCCACTTCCTACATTAATGATATGTTTAAGCTATGTCTATCTAGTCAAGGTATGTTTAATTATTTAATATGGACAACTATGAGATTGTGTATACATATTCAAAATGTATTCGACCAATCTGTATTTGGTGTTTGTGAAGCCCTGTCCCTAAGAACTTCTCATATTGAGGGGATAGCTGAGCCTAGAGCCTAGTCAATTATAACATTTATAATGACAACAATTTCAACTACCTAGTAACTATTATTTAATAATTTTATTGTTATGCTTAAAAATGAAATATTGTATATTTCAATTCCCATATTTTTTATATGTGTGTACTTTATTATATACAAGATTAATGGGTACTACTTACAAAAGTATTTCGACCTCAACTTTTAATGGTTATTATGTTTTTTTTATTTGTAGTGTCCTCAAAACATTAATTTACACAATTACTTTTCCAATTTCTGTATATTATATTATATATCAGAATTAAAATGCTGAACCCGTTTTCTTGCATAGCAATATTTATGATGTATGAATATTTGTATTACATATTCCCATGAAGATCAGAGAAGTTCTATTTATAGAATTGACCTAAATCAGAATTAATATTAGATGCAAATGTTGCAAAGTTTTTACATTCAATTCTTGTCTTTGTTTCAGGTTTTAGGACCACGGTTTATGGAAAATAGGAAACCATATGAATTAAAAAATGTGTTAATAGTGTACAACTTTCTACAAGTAATATTTAGTGCGTGGTTATTCTATGAGGTAAGAGATTTTTCATACTATTGAATATTCAATTGAAATTACTTAAATATTATGAAAAATATAGGAAACATTCAGATGAATTGAGAAATATCCTCCATTTTAGCAGTTGGTTAAAAATGGTTTGATTAGATTACACAATGATTTCCACACTAGCAGTTGCTTCCTGTAAGTTCTCGATAAAAGTCCAGCTAATTTATTATTTTTGTCTAATCAGTATTGGTGCTAATTACTTAGATATGAAACCTAAGTATAATTGTGTACTTCACTAATAGAATTAAATATGAAACAAATAATGATTGAGTGAATTTCTTGTTATAAATATTTGATGTAATGGTACTTATATTAATAGACGTGACTACTATCATAAAAGTATTTGATAATAGCATGCACTTACTAAGTTCTATTTTTACAGTTGAAAAAACACTTTTTATTATTTTTTATTTGTTTTGCAGTATATTTTAATTAATATTGTTATTATTATTTAAAAATGTGGCATGTTATTTTTGTATAAAATTAATGTATTTATTAGATAGATATATTTATATATCTAATATATGATCAATGTAGAAATGTGTAAAAAATTGTAGTTCGGCAAATTCAAAATTATATATGGCATTATTTCGAGGTAGAAATTAGAAATTAAATTTGAAAAACCTCACAAGTACTTATGCTCTGCACCCACTTGTTATAAAATATTAAGATTACAATGTATAATACAAACTGGTTGAATATTTGATAATTCTGCATTATGTTGTTTAATATTATTGATTACCTCTGTGGCACAGCGGTAACCATACTGGTCTAAGATGTAGATTGCTTCAGGTTTGATTCCTAGCCAAGTAGATATATGAATAATTAATTTAGATTTCTCTTCAATATATGGGTGGTTGTGTATTTATTTTGAAGTATCCATGGCGCCCACAACACAAGAACGTAGTGCTGGATTATAAGTGTAGAAAATATTTTTATAAGAGATTAGTTTATTTTTTTATGTGGGAAGAGTAGCAAACGAGCATGCAAACAACTTGATGTTAAGTAGTCATAGCCCATACACATCCACACACCACCACAAGCACTAACAAAATCCAATCTGAGCTCGAACATAGATACATTGCTACTCCTGAAGACAAAGATGGTCGCCTCGCAAAGTGTAACTCTCTCCAATCGAAACACAAGAAATGCTTTACAGTGGATTATGACGTCGACGATACCTCCCCCATCGAACTATAGTTCTCCCACCATAGATTAGTACTATTTTATTAAAGATCAAGTGAAACCTAAACCAACTGATACCACTGTATAATGTCTAAAAACAAAGTCAGCACTTAGTTACATGTTATATTACGCACACAACACACCAATTATAATTTTATGTTTAATATAAGGTGATAAGGTTTATGGTTTAACTTATAGCAGCATAATTTTGAATATTGTTGAATGATACCATTGTTATGGTATGGAAAGAAAACAAATTTCATATGAAGAACTTATTCTTACAACTAAATTTACCTTTTTCATACTCAAGAGTAAGATGGTAATTTATATTTGATATTTACCTGGAAAGATCTTCTAATATGTTGAGAGCTAGTTACAGATGTTAAAAATAATGTTGTCAATAGATTTTTTTACTCTTAAAACATTGGTTTAACCTAATTATGAAATGTATGAAAAATAATAGAAAAAAATATATTTTTGAGTCTAATGCAATCTGCGAAGATATTCTATAAGTTAAAAAAGTAAAAATATGGGTTCAAACTTAAAAAGAAAATGTTAAGCGCTGTGCGGGCCCAATTCTAGCCTTCAGATGGACTCAAGTATACTTTACTTATTGCTGAACTTCAAAGTTGATTTTTGTTCAGTGCAGAGCTCTGTTCAGTCCACTTAAACTAATATATTGTCACCTATATGACAATAATCTTTTTTTTTTATGTAGAGATGTCTACCAGCATTAGTAACACATGTTAAGTGAAATCTATTTATTACTGATATCTTCAAAATAAATGTTAGCTATGCTCAAATCAATTTCTATGTATGATTAGCACAATCTAAATGAACAAACAAACACTAACATCCTTGTTAATCACAGTTTATTCACATTACTTATGTGTGAGTTTTGTGTTCATCTTAAGCTTATGTGTTCCATCTGTTTAAAAAATAAACATTGTCAACGAAACAATTCCAAAGTAATCAAGTATAGTAATAAGTACAGTATTAAGTAGAATTTAGTTATTTTTTTCTTCTGGGATACTTATAACTTAGCAATTGCTAACCAATAGTTCTTGTCTAAGGTACATAAAGTTAGTATCTCTTTGTTTTATAGTATTTATATATATACACATACCTATTTTATAATTGTCCGTCACATTAATTATTCTATTTTTAATGGTTGATTTGTATTAAAATCATATATGGTACTGTATAAGTACTTTGGAGAATATATAAAATAATTTGATTTAAAATTAATTAATTGGATTATAGTTATAACTAATTATCAATTACAATATTAATTAGTATAGACACACCTTCCTCGTGTTCTTTTCTAGGTGGTTTTATTTGAGAATAAAAAATAATATTTAGTTATTCCGTTAACGTACTTTCCTCTATAATAATTTTAAAATAATATGCCCAGAGCTTGATGGGAGGATGGCTGAATCATTACAGCTTTCGTTGCCAACCCGTGGACTACACTGACAATCCTATAGCAACTAGAGTAAGTGATATGCAGGTGTCGATCGACAAGGGTACAGAGCCGCAATGAAACTAACCTCTATCACTGTATATATACATTTATCATGCTCTTATTTTCAGGTAGCCTGTGTAAATAGATCGCATATAGCGATGCTGGTATTTAAAATAGTTTGTATTATAGTAATTTGTATAATATTGTAAAATAGTTAATTACACTAACACGATTGAGGGTCTGTGCATAGTTGAAGTATGCCTTTGCGTGCTCGTGTGCATTGACCCTTGTTGTAAAAAGATGTACAAATAATATGTAGCTGGTATATGGTGATTTAACCAGTGTAAGGTTTCTACAGCATGCAGCGACGATCGCTGAGCAAATATACAAATAACACAGGGCCAGGTGTCGGCGTATTGTTTCAGATCGGGGCGGCGGGCTGGTTCACAGGCAGGTATAACTTTCACTGTCAGCCGGTCGACTACTCCAAACATCCACAAACGATGAGGGTGAATTATCTGTACTTCCGTTATTACACTCTCCATCCTTGTATGGGCTTCCTTACTCCGTCAATCTCCTCGTGACTCCTTCTTCTCTTGTTCACGAAACTAAGACAATACCTGCAAAGACATCTAACAGGAATTTCCGCCTTACAGGAAAAGGCCGCTTAAGTCCATAATTTTCTTTTTACGCGTCTCTTTATACTCTCTATCTATCCGACCTTGCCCCTCGGTCTAATTAGCAGGAAACATAATACTTAATTATTAAATAATGCTTTCATTTACATTTCGATCATCAGTAATAATATTAATACACTTAACATAAACCATTGGCGGATTCAGACGCGGTTCAGAAATTACAATAGAATAGATCATCTACATGGACACTAACGGTTTGCTCCTAATGTGAAAAGAAACCGGACATAAAACAAGTTATTATAGTCTATTAAATCTTTCCATAAAAACCTTAACTATTCAAATTAATTTTATATGGATGTTGTAAATCCGGTACAACCTTTTTTCCATCGATTATTAGGAAATTATGAAGATTACATCATTCCTATTTCCTCGAATATTACTCATTCCAAAAATAATGGCTATTATATATTAAGGGTATTAAAAATAATAGTACTTCAGTAAAATACAAGTTGTTGAAAATAGTCACAATTTTGATACCATTAATAACTTCACCCAATATTACTCTGTTATAAATCAGTCTCAGGGTAATAGTTTTAGTTTATAATTTCTATATCCAAATTTCACTTAAAAATAATTTACGAAAATCTATGCCGACGCTACATCCGACTGTCGTTACAACAAGTACTACAAGTACGTGGTCAAGTACATAGACGAATGGTACAGTTTGCAAAGAAAATATATTTTATATATGCGTTATAAAAATAAGCTAAAAGCTGTTTTGCCGTGTGTACATTTTACTTTTTAAATTTTTTGGCAATCATTTTGTATTTGATCAAAGTTCCAAAGATTTTTTAACAACCTAGATAGTTCACAATAAATAAATAAATCACTTTCATATAATTATTCATTAGCCGATTATGACATAAGTATACTATTCTAACCAAAGGGAATTGTTTTACATCCTTCTTGACAATGACATATATCGTCGCCACGAGCAATATTATTCATCATTATTATCATATCCATAAAATAATAATACACTTGTAGATATTATATTAATTCTCGCGTAACCTATTCATATTATTCCATCCAAGAGTCGTTTAATTTATACAAGAGATTTGATTTCTATTTTGCATATTATTATATTTTTAATTGCCAAAATACAGACAAGAATATATAATTGCTATTTTATATTTGATGATATATTAACAAACTATACGTGTCTCAAATTTTAAAAATTAACAGATGTATGCTTGTGGGGTTTTATTGTTTATTTTTTAATTTAATAATACTGTTGTATATTTAAAATTCTCTTGGAAAATCACACTCAGCTGCTTTCATTTTAGTTTAGCGCTTAAAGTAAGCTTTAGATAAGTAGATCAAATTGTAATATTATTATTAATTACTCGTGTTTGGTCTGTTAAATTTAAAATAATTAAATAATATATTAAGTTATTATATAATTATATATAATATTGTTCAGGAACATTAACATTACTTTATTTATGAATTAAAAGCAGTTTAAAATCAGTTTTATAACTATTGTTAGACATGATTTGCATAAAGTTTTTTGACATTTTTTTAAGCTTTCCTATAATTCTAAAGCACTGTAAAAGTTGCTTCCAAAATATTTATTCCTGACTGTTTTTAATATTCTAACATTTACATTACGTTTTCAGATGGTACACGCATGTTGGTGGTATTATATCTCAAAATTCACAGAATTTTTTGATACGGTAAGCATATATGTTACATACATATACTGATCTTGTACGTATTTAGGTATGCAAGTATTATGATTTACTTATTTATGTTATATTTATTGATTTAACTAAAATATATAATGAGCATTTTTACTGCTTCATACGAATACATATAATATTGATATTAATAAATATTAATATTAAAATTAAAATAGATTGCTTATCTAAGCATGTAGATTATTTTGACTGTTACTCTAAATACAACCCAATTATTATTGGCTCAGTGCTTAGTATTCCTTAATTCTAGGCCAGTGATTATGGGTTCGATTCCCATCTAAAAAATATTTTTGTGTTGAACACATAGTGCAGTTCTGCGTTTTGGTGTGAACCTATTTATTTCAATATTAATTTAGAAATATATCAGTTGTTGTATGATTTTTACTTTTTTTGTTAACAAATAAGTCACCTAAGTTGAACAAGATAGTTGTCTGAGTAAAATTAAAACGAACTTGCCTATTGAGTACGTGAGTACATAAGTATTCAAAGTAAAATAAACCTATACGTTCGTATGATAATAAGCACTAAAATTCGCATTTTATTTCATATTTACCAAATCACTATTTAAATCTATGACAGTGGGAAAATCATAATAGTCGTAAATTCCTAATAAATAATTTTGACGATTAGGACTGTAATGTTGTGGGGCTTTAAAATTATTTTCCATGAACACAATCTCATAGGCACGCCTATTCTTAGGCCGCGGATAAACTAGTAAGGCCATTGTTCCGACGTGACATGTTTTAGTGAACAAATGGCACATATTTATAGAAGTTTGTTTTAATGGCATCCCGCTCGAAGTCGCCATTGCCTAACTAGTGAGAATACAATCTAAATTTGTGAGGCTGAGCCGTAAATAAGGTTGGATTCACAATTACTAAGCGATTTTGTTAAACCAAACACCTGTAAACGTATAGCGTGGGTTTTACCGCTATAGGTATTAATTATTTACGTCATCACTAAATTGTATTTAAATTAATAGAAGTGTCCGCATTGAATAAAATAATTGAATGATCAATAACCATATTTGGTTTTCTTGAAGCTATTGCCATTGAGCACGTTAGAAATAAAGTTGTTAAATCGATTTCTCGCTGAACTTTTATTAAACGGATATTAGTTTAATTGTAAATTTCAGTTAAAATACCTTCTATTAGTTTCGAGTGCTCCTCAAAATTATTGCATATTTATAGAATCATTTCAGAACAATCCTAGCTAGGTTTTAAAATATTTGTTTACTCAAGTAAAAGGATTTCGTCATTTACTCGTTACCGTCCCACAGACAGGCACATGTCTCAGAATGATAAATCGATTTAAAAGTATCAATCCGGTTTCGCAGATCTTCTTTGTGCTGCGTAAGAAGTATAATCACGTGTCGACATTGCACGTTATCCACCACGGCGTGATGCCGATGTCCGTGTGGTTCGGCGTCAAGTTCACGCCCGGCGGCCACTCCACCTTCTTCGGGCTGCTCAACACATTCGTGCACATCGTTATGTACACGTACTACATGTTGACCGCAATGGGGCCACACATGAGGAAATACTTGTGGTGGAAGAAATACCTCACTACCCTGCAAATGGTGAGTTTCATTTTAAGGCTTATTACCACATCTGACACAGTGACACCAACAAAAAACACATAGCCATCCAAAATGGAGTCATATGATCATTATAGATGGTACAAGGATAGTTCCATCTATGCCATGACCACATGCCGTGAATTTTATGAGTTCCACTTGGTTTGAATATGTGGTTGTCCTCTGCACTTATAAGCGAAGTGACCATTTTTGTTCTTAGGAGTAGCAATGCATCCTACGTTGCATACGATCTGAGATGGGACTAGTTCTATTGGAAGTTGGACATGGATGTCTGTAACTTGTTGTAAAAGATTAAAATTATGCGGACTTGACCGCTCATTTGCTACCATTGCAACGTAAATATAAGTGATAATATCTCAGTAATGAGGAAAAAGTAGATACAAAATAGTGATCAAGAAGACGATAAATGGCAAGGTGAAAAAACTTCACGGTCCGACCGTGGCATCACCGCAATATATACGTAGATATCAGCCTTAGTAGTGTTCAGTGCCACTATGTCCTGGTTTGAAGAGTATCTAATAAACCAGATTCATGAAGCATCAAATTATTCCTCACCATAGTATCCCGATCACTGTTACTGGCTATAAAATTCAAATTTCATTCGTGGAGTTTTATTCGATACAAGCTACCAGATCTGGTTTCTTCACAGGTAGCAAAACATACATGCAGAACTTATTGGTTCACGCAGCGACCGTCTGTAAAGTTCTCAATCGGCATGTCTTTTTCCGACATCTTTAACAATAGCCGCAATAATTGAGCCAATTTACACGAAAACTTAATCTCTTCTCCAAATATACAAATATACAAAGTCCCCCGTCGCGTCTGTCCGTCTGTTAATAAACTCAAAAAGCACTGGACGGATTTTCTAACAGTTTTCAACAACTGGTAGGGTGATTCCTGAAGAAAGTTTTGGTGCATAATAAGTTAAGTTTTTTTTTATAAATTGGGCGAGAAATAAAACGTAGTAATTAAGTTGTCGTTCGAAACAGATGCTCCTAATTGTTAATTTTGCAACTAGGTAATGACTGAATGCATCTGTGAAAGAAAAATAATGTAAGTAAACATGCACTAGTTAATGATACAACCAAACCTTTCTTATGAGCCCGCAAAGAAATCCGTCTGTGTTGTCGCGCTTAGACAGACGCAGCGGGGAACTTTATTTTATAATGATGTAGTGGTATTGAATTGTGCCTAATTGGCTTATACCTTAATTATAAATGTTCAAGATAATAAATTTTAACGATTTCGTTTTTTACAATGTTACGTAGATGTATTAGATTCGAAATTTATAAACCAGAAAATTCCACAGTACGTTTGATGTATTCTTGAACAAAAACTCATTTTTATTATGATGAACAAGACTTTTTATAACAACGCTATACAGTGAGCAAAACATTGTAAAAACCTATGATAATAATGGTAATTACTAACATTTTTTGTTTTTACTAAATTACATATTTTTTGTGGCTAAGTGCAAACCAAATGCGCTTAAATTGTTTATCATTTAAGCTCATAAGAAAAATTTGTAATTTTAACCATGGACTAAAGAATAATTTCTCGTTAAATCTTAACGCTTACAAAAACATATATTTATATCTATATCAATCTATTAGACACATAATAAGATTACCGAAGTGAACCATACTTTTACATATGGTGATTGTTTTTTTTTTTGAAATTTTTAATTTCTATAATTATCGATACGGACAACTATATTTGTAATTTTTGTTTGTCTGTCTGATAAAAACCATTTCGTTGATTTAAATGGGGTCTATATATCTACTCCACTACTACATATGATATCTATATAGTCGACTTTTAGCGCTATATTTTGTCTCTTTCAATCTCTCTCTCTCTCTCTCTCTTTCTCTAATAGATCTCTGTAGATATTTGGCAACCCGCATGGTGCAGCAGTGACCATATCTGGTTGACGCGCAGACTGTTCCGGGTTCGATTTCCTACTAAACATTTCTCGTTATGTGTCTACATGTCTGTGTACTCTTAACTTAGATCATCTAGTGTAGAGAACTCTATGTATAGAATGCGCGTATTTTATATATTTTTCCACTCTTCAAATAAACTAAAATCATGCGGGTAAAGTCTTGGGTACCGCTAGTATTAATTAAGTTATTTTGCGATATAAAATAACAAAAATATACAACAAAACAGGCCGTACTTGCTGGAATATTTTTGTGAAACATAAGATATGGAATATACTTATATACCTTAAGGTCACGTGTACAGTTGGTCAGTTCAAATAAAATATGCAAACATGCTTCACCTACATACATAATACATGTGTTTGTGTAAGTAGCGCATGTACCTAATTAAATTGAGGTCCATTTTTTTATGGAAATATTAGTGGATATATTAACGATGTGAATTAGGGTTATATTTATTAGTACATTTCTAGATTGGTCGAAGGTTAGCATATAAATTAGACAAAGACCGTAAACCCTTGAGAACTAACCTCAAACGTACGTGGGCCGCTTAAGTTGGTAGTAGGATTAGTAGTAGATCAAAAACACATTTAACTACATCTGAAGCTCTGATCTGAACATCAATTTTACATTTGAGCTTTTTGAGCAAAATCACCTTTTTTATTTAATTTATTACGCGATATATTTTTGAGAAAAGGTAACTAACTTAGCCCACTCTGTAAAGTCAAAACTGATTGAGTCACTAAGCTATGTCACTCTATCAAGTCAAAATCCATCAATTTCTTAGCCTATCTCACGCTGTAAATTAATTCTTTTCATTCCTTAGCCCATGCCACTACAAAGTTAATTTCGATCGATTAGTTAGTCCATGCTACTGTAAAATCAATCTCAGATGATTCATTAACCCATGCCACTATAAAGTCAACCTCGGATGATGCGTTAATCCATGCCACTTCCATCCATAATATTGTACAAGTACAACTAAAAAAATCGATTTATCCCATTTTACGATTTACCCACAAAGACAAAGAATATACAAGGAAGACGAGTAGGTACACTTTTAGTCCTATTTTATATAGTGCAACCATATTCGTTTTAAAAACTGTATTTATTTAGGAACAATACGCAGAATTTATAATTTATTAATATAGATTACAGTTATGCCCAGTAAATATATACAAAAGTTATTTATTCCCAAATAAGGTCATTGACTTTAAATTCTTTCCGCATTATAAACATAGATTTAATACCCAAGTGCACTTAAGAAATGGTAAAATTATAACGATCAATCAAAATCGGTGCACCATTATTTCCTTATTAGTGACATTAATAATTAATCAATTAGGTATAATCTTTACTAATCCATGATAAATTAAATTTATTATTCGTATACGATTATTCAAACGATAATAATATAATTATTCAGTGTTTTGACGTACTGTTAGATTTTATCTGTTGACATTAATCCTATTTAAGTTGATTAACCTTCTTATTATTATAATCAAGCAAACGACCATCAATTTTATAAGTTGAATTCAATTAACGTAGAAGGAAAACTTAAGGAAAGCATGTTCTCCATAATGTTTTCAAAGACTGGTGGATTATGGTATAATACTTCTCAATCTGAGAGCAGGCCCGAGGGAAGGGACTGGATATGATAAGAAATGGGTTTACTATTAGGCTATACAAATACAATGGGAAAGTAATGGGTTTCTAAGAAACGAACATCGGTCACTACAATACAATACAATCAATTACAAATCTACTGGCTTTACTAATGTGGATTTAAAAACCTGCGTACATCCGCGTCTACTATTTGTCTTATAAGTTTTTGACAAAACCAAAAACAGTTCAACCATTTTATACGAAATATCGGAAAAATATGTACCGTTTACTGCTTTTTCCGTTACTGAAAACCGTATTAAAATCCGTTGCGTGGTTTAGAGGACTAAATAAGTTTTTTTTTTTTAATTTAAACTATTACGCGATATTTTCTGGAGAAAAAGTAACCTAGGCCCCTCTGTAAAGTCAAAATTGTTTGAGCCACTAACTAGTCTATGCCACTCTATAAAGTCGAAATCCATTAATTACTTATTATATCTCACTCTGTAAATTCAGACTCTTGATTGCTTAACCCACGCCACTGCAAAGTCAATTTCGGTCAATTCGTAAGCCCATACAATTGTGGTTTAGAGGAAACGAGCGGATAGCAACATCGTTTTATATTATTTCCAATGGTCTAATTCCAGCTGCAGTTCATCGGAATCATGGTGCACGCGTTTCAGCTGTTGTTCATCGAGTGCGATTACCCGCGCGCCTTCGTCTGGTGGATCGGCATGCACGCTGTCATGTTCTTCTTCCTCTTCAAAGACTTCTACAACCAGTCCTACTCTAAACCTAAGAAGGTGGGTTTTTTTACGTATCTGATAAAAGCGGCAAAAATGTTTTTAACACTGGCTTCATGTCGAGTCAGCGTTGCAAGAGGGGGTACTAAACCGGAGCTGTATTCTCTAGTTTGAAGATGCGTCGACAGTTCACTATAATAATGTATATTTTAGCATCCATGTAGCATCTACGAATACACTGACGTATTGTCCGCCAGCAGTCTTGTAGCGCCGACGTAAACAGCACTTGTGTTCGCCCGTAATTTAGTGCTAATCACTAACAATTAGAAAGGAATTTTAAAAATTCTAAAAGTCTGAAAGGCTGGAATTTTTAAAGGCTGAAAGATATATCGACTTTTGTACGAAGCAAACGCACATGCAAAAGATCGTATGTAATCACGCGTGTGCGTTTCGTATTTCGTATGACACTAGCATTAAGTTATTTTGAACAAATTTGTTTAGTAAGATGACCATGAAACTAAATTAAAAACGTTCTCTTTCAAACCTCTAATGAATCATAGCGTAAGGTCCTCGTAATCATGCCTAGCTAAATCTCTCAACAAGTCAAATGTAATAACGCAATATGTACTATAAAACATCAAGCGCGCAAATTAGTATCATTTATATATATTCAGATAGCGTAGTCAACTTTTTTAGATGGTAATCAAAATTACGTACTCAGAAATGATATTTCAAAGTCAACAGCCATTTGAGTGTAGTCATTATGTTTTACCTTAAACGGGTATTAAAATTACATCAGGTTTGGGTGTTGCGGAAAATTTTGCTAACAATAAAATTGTATGGATTTTTTTCGATTAACGTGTGGTTTAAATGCTATGACGTGGGTGCCATCGACGCAAACACTATTCTATAAACACTCAAACCCAGAACGGAAACCATTTTCAGTGTTCATATCATTCCGGATTCAATACTAGGGATGACCTGTGGATACATGCTAGTTGAGGGCAGAACACTCAGATCTGGAACAGAAAAATCATCTCAGAAATTCTTCCGTTTGGGAATTCAACTCTGAACCCTCTGTTTGGTCGTCAAATGCTTTAACACTTTAACTGGCGCTCATTTATTAGTCCGGGACAGCGTCGCAGGAGGCGGTACTAAACTGGAGCCTATTTCTCTAGACTGAAGATGCGCCAACAGTTCACTGAAATATTGTATTTTTTAGCATCTATCTGTGTATCATACACAGCAGTGTTACGCTGCAGGGAAAGTGTTAATTTGTAATTTGTCCGTAGGTGCGTGCTGCTTCGCCCCCGCCTGTGACGACGCAACTGGTGGAGGGCGTGGCGGAGCCCTACAAGAACGGCGCGCTGCGGAACGGGTACAGCAACGGTCATCCGCGCGCGCGCACCGTGTTGCCCGCCGGCAACTGACCGCGCCCACACACTCCCAGGGTTGCCAGATTGGGACACTTATAGTAGTGTTGCCTAACTATCGATTGGCTCTCGATAGCTCGTCAATACTATCATGACCTCGAAAACTAGTCAAAACTTTGTTAGGACTATTGATAGTTGCCCTAATCGATATATTAGTGGTGATTTATCGATAAACGAATTTTTTCTGTAGAATGGACATTAATAGTATTACAGCATCTATATCATTGTTAGTATCAGCTCTCAGTACTGACTATACTATCATTCGTCCTTTATAGTATTACTTGCGGTTATCGTTACTCGTTATTGATACTATTGATTGTTTATCGATAAATGCCACGAATAGTATCGATAATAACTATACATTCTAGTAAAATCGATGGGGCTATTATCGATATCACTACTAGTTTTCGAGATCAACTATCGATAGTTAGGCAACACTAACTTAACAAATGCGGTTTTCCGTTAAATTAATACTCTTTTTTGGATATACAACACCATCGGGGGAACATTGTCATGACCATTTAATGCATTGAGACCCCCCCGGGCTGATATTGTGTTGTCCATATCAAATATTTTTGGGAAATTTTAAGTAGTACATGGCAAAGGTACCTATCGGAATGTTGGCTATTACGTAGCAGATTTTTGAAGAATTAATCACTTACCGACAATGATAGTAAGGTAGGTTCATTAAATAGTATGTGATTCACTAAAAAAATATATCAGAAAATCAGAATTACGTAATTGTTAGCTACCAAATTAACTCAATGAGGTGATACCCGGAAAATTGCTTAAGTATCCTTGACCAAAAGCCAATAAGCCTACAGGAATTTGACAGCTTTAGCTTCATTGCTACTGAATTAAATTTGGCTATAAGTCGCAAATTCAGCTATTTCTATTTTCTTCAAGCAGATGACTTGATGACATTTCGTAACACAATTGAAGACTTCGAAATTATTTATATAAATCTCATAAGAAGTGATTGACAGGTTATGAAGGAAATGTAGTCTGTATATAATATAAATGTTTGTTTGTTTTATTAATGAATTGTACAAAGTTAAAATACAATTGACAGCGAAATAAAATCCATCCTACTTCGAAGTTGACAATATTGAGGTGTCTTGTCATTATATTTCGCTACATTTGGGCGAAAGCGAGGGAATTTTTCTGGCAACCCTGGACATTCCGTAGCAGTCTGTGATCCGACCCGCGACCCGCCGCGGCTTACTTGTAAACAGTTGTTAGAGTTAAATGTGATTTTATCTAGTGTATATACGGTTAGGCGGTATCGACGGTGTACATTTTTATTTTATTGATACGATTTAGCTAGGTTTTGTGATCGCATAGCGTTTTGTACTTTTATTACGTCTAAGTATGTTGCTTTAGAGTTTTAGCGACCGGCGCGCGGACGGCAGTCGTGTAATATACAATAGATTTTCTCTATATCGAATGGTGCTTTTTTCGATGATTTTACACTGAAACGAGCACCTTGCCGCTTTTGCAAGTTATTTGTACAAATTGTCAATTTACTTTTTTAAATTATTCCATATTCCATACTAGTTGAAAACATTTTTGAATTATATTTTTAAATGACATTATTTTACCTTTATAATGTAAGAGAACATATATGACGATAATAGTAAGTTGGCGCAAACTGCGAATGCGATCGGTTGTATAGAGTATTTTGATCAAATCATCTTGTAACTGACTTAATATTTATGTATTGTCACACTTAGATGTCTATATAAGTTGCTTATATTAAGTTACATATCAATTTTTAATTATTTACACATGATGTGTATGTTGCCGTTTTATTTTTAAATCTATATTATATTATGTTATAATCTGAATGGTTTAGTAATTAATTATGAACAAATATTGTTAATGATCAAAATAATTTGCATTCTCAGTTTGCATGGTGCCCGAGGTACTCTGTGTGTGGAAGTGTTTTATTCCACATACGATACAAGTGCTGGTGGAATGGCAGTTAGCTAATTATATTTTATAACACTTAGACGGTTGTGTTGGTTATTTATTTTGTTTTAAGTTATATTTTATTTATACCAAATACCCTAAAAGAACTGTCTTGACAGATTTGCAAACAGGATTGGTGTTCTTAATGACACTTTAGTACAAAATTACACTCAAAAGACTTAATTTTTTTCAAGTATAGGCGTGGAGTCACTATTTCTTTTATATGTGAGTTTGCACATTGAGACAGTTCAAGGCTTTACCACTTATCGTAAAGGTTGCTACACGTTGTGAACGGATGTTTAGACTTTACAGCTCGTGTCGTCCGATTCACAACGCGTAACAGATTTGCTTTTAGATTGAAAATAACGGGTTTTTGTAGCAATAGCCATCAAAGTTCTTCCTTTTATTTAGTCTTCCGTTTTGTTTTTGTACTTACCAAAATTAAGAGGTGCTTTTTGTACTCCGAACAATCCTGCTTGATCACGTGTGATGCAGGTTTAAGCTAAAGCTCGCCATTTTGTAAATAAATTTTTGTTTCGTTAGTGATGGTATTGAAATCAGTTATTGTATTATTACAATTTTATACAAAAATGCAAATAAACTATAAGTATAACCTGTTATTTAATTTTCACTAAATACCTATCCATTTCCTTATTTTAATTAAACTGGAGCTTGTTTGATTAGACTGAAGATACGCCGACAATTTACTGAAGATTGTATTTTTTAGCATCTGTGTATCATCAACGAATACACAGACGTAATGTCCGCCCCTAGTCTTGTAGCACCGACGTAAAAACAGCACTTTTGTTCGCCCGCAATCCATACAAATTTCTCGCTACAACACAGGTGTGTAGGAGCCGCAAGCGCGTCGCGGCCTAAATTACACAGCAGTGTTGTAGCCGCAGGGAAAGTTAAACTTACACCTTTATAATTATTTGACGCAGATGCAGTTGACTGTGCTTTCTTGCATATCGAGATATGCAATATCAGCAATGAGGAGTAAATATATGGAAATATAGCTACCATAATGATTATCTAGCCTTTCTCAAGTGAACATATTCAATGTAGTATAAGCCGCGTCTAAATAAAACAATGATGTTGAGTTAATCGATATCATTTCTAATTATGTTTTTTTTTTTACTGTAT
>DWON01002793.1:0-19628 GCA_018251015.1 Phocides pigmalion okeechobee
GCTCTACCACCTTTAACTTTATTGTAATTCTAATTAAGTTTAATCAGTTTAAACAGCAACTGATTTCATTCTACATATATCTTGATAAGAGCAGCCTCTTTGACCGTTTGAGCAATCACGCTTCTCGGTCATAAGGGACGACTTAGCATTAAATGGCCACTGTTTTTGTAAGGGCAACGGATAGAGTTAACTGGGTAAAAGAGAAAGTTCCTAACGAGATTAGTCTCAACGGTCCTCTCCGGCGAATCGAAACAATTACAAACAAATTAGTACTCCAATTTGTGCATATTTTGATTGAGTTATTCACGCGAACAAAATCCGATCGCTTTTTATCCGCCATAAAATATGCAAATTGATTTTTAACTACCTCGGCTTCGATATCGTACCAGTTTAGATGGAGTTTTCCATTGAAAATTTATTATGTATTCAATACTTATTTACTGGTTTACTTATCATATACAGGTTCAAATATGGAAAGAAAATCTGTATTATTTTATGTTATTGAAACTTTTATAACTTATTGTCTATTAAAAAAAAAATATTGTTTATATTTGTTCAATGTTCAATGTTCCATTATCTCCAAATCGTCAACTTGAATAACTTTTTATTTTATAATGAATTAATATCAACTTTTTCATAAGTTATTTAATTGGGCAACCATAATAAGCTCGAAAAGAATGCTAATTAAGACTAATAATAAGTATAATTTCCTCGACACTTGGACTGACTGACTGAATAGAACAACATGAAATAAATATTTTTTGTCAATGATATATGTATAAAGTAAAATTTAAAAATAATTTGATATAGGACTAGTCGTAGACATTTATGTTGAACGGGGAGGTACCAGTACATCCTTGATAATTGACCGTCAAATAAGTGTTGTGTTTTGGTTGGAGAGGTTTAGTTATCGGTTTACATTATGAAGCAAGGGATTATCTTAGTCCTCTGGAATAGGAATGTATCTAGCTAAGACCTTAGGACTTCTAGTTATGTTTGAGGTCGTATGGAGATGTCCATGGGCGGTAATGATTATTACATGTGTTTGCTGTTCTTATCACATATAAACTTTTATTTTATATTAAATTATAGAAATCCTGCTGTAGAAATGTAATTTTCATAAAAATACTAAAATTTATAATTTTTCCGTCATGTTATGTTATATTCCTATATAATACAGTAATGAAAATCTTCAAACTAACTATAGCAAAAGCCTAACCTAAATTATCTAAAGGAAGTCTGTGCCTGTGTGGCATGGTTCCAAGAACGCTAGCCGCATTCCCGCGTTGAATAGCAATTGCAATTCCCTGTGCGAGATAAGAACCAATCCTCTTGTCAACGATGGCATCGGTCAAACGTGTTTGAATTACAAAAACAATGATGTGGAGTTCATGTAAAAATAAAGTATAAACAAAGTAACATATTTTATATTAATTTACTATATATTTATGCAATATTCTGAGTTATTTCTACACGCATTAATGAATGAAAAGCAACTTAAAAGATTGAATATGACGCTGTGTTTATTATGCGTGGCTCGTAAATAATAAATTAATTCATAACACATGCTATCATAATAATATTTTTATTACCACGCATAATCTATTCCTTACGTTCAGGTTAGGGCGTGCGAGTGGAGCTCGTATAGATACGAATAAATTACTTTGAAATATCTGTTTTTACACATCCACGTATAAACACAAACACGACCGAAATCCTATCTGAGCTCGAACTTAGATACGTGGCTACTCCTGACGACTAAGATGGTCGTCTCGCTTCAAAGTGTAGCCGGCAACCGTACCTCTCCAATCGAAAGTCAAGTAATGCTTTACGCCGGATTAAGAGGGTGGCGTGGTACTTCCCGGTAGAGCTATAGTTCTCCCTTTAAACATGCAGCATAATTACTGTATGTAATAATATATATGTAGTTTATACAAATTTAGTAATACATTTAACTCATTTAGACCGATTTGTATAGAGTAATAGACTATTTAAAAGTTTTCGTTTTGCGTACAGATGGTAGAATCATAATGTCAAAAATAAAGGTAATTTACAATAATAAAAAGTATTTTTTCTCTACGCTAGTTCTTGTCTGAATAAATAAATAACTAATAAAAATAAATATTTATTTGTGAATATTTAATTAGTGTATTTTATGTTGTCGCTTTCAAGAAAAATAGAGTAGTTGCGCTAAAAATAAGGTAGATTGGAAAAAATGTTGTTATCGAATCGGACGACATCACCTGATCCTCCCACCTGCCTATTCCGTTTTACCTGAACTCATTATAAAAAAGGGGCTGTAGTACTAGCTTGTAACCACCGCGGTCGGCCGCAGTGGTATGCATGAGCATTCACCCCCTCCCTCCCGCATGGAGGGTCGCCCTTTTCCAACTTGTCTGGGCCCAAAAAAAAAAAAAAAAAATAGCTCGTGACGCATTATATTCGGATGCGTCGCGGTCGGTACACGGACCGCTCTATTTCAATAGGCTGTCCTATCACTTTCTATTGTCAATTATCAATATATGTAGCGACAACACATGCGCGGTGAAAAAAAATTGCCGTAGTTATTAGACAGTGCCCATTAAGTGCGAATCGATACGAACACTAAATCTGATTTATACAAGTACAATACAATTAGATAAGAAATTTTCAGACAAAGTAACAAAACCTAAAGCTATTTGCATAGTCAAAAATTCTCTATAGTTAGTGGATACCTATTAAGTGCTTTGCTATCTTTGCAGCGTGCTCCAGCATAATGAGGGCAAACGAATTGCGATTTGCACAGACTACATTGCTTCTTATTAAATGCTGCATGTATTTTGTGAAGGGAAAATTTAGTTGGATTAGAAATTTTAGACTTGATAGAACTAGAGTTATGTCGCGCAGGTATCACTGTAGCCCTCTTAATACGCCCCGAATATACTTGTTTCGATCGGAGAGCTGCGGTTGCCGATAAACGAGATGACGATCTAATTTCTCAAGCGTAATTATGCATCTACGTACGAGTACAGATAGGACTTAGTGCTGTTTGAAATTGATGTACATTACTGCAGTAATTACTTAACATTATATGACTTGACCGCTCGTTCACTACTTTTTAACATAAAAAAATAGACATGTTATTGCAACAAATGCATAAAAGTCCATTAGTCCATTAACAGCGACATCTCTGACACATTGTACAAAGCAACATATTTCCTTGTGTCACTTTAGAACGACACATGTTAATTTATAGTAAATAAAATAGATGGGGCTGACATTTTAACATTTTTAGCTTGTCTCGTATTGTACTGAATTTATGTCAATATTTTTTTACAATTATTGTAATTAAAAATACATAATCACAGTTTTACGTAATAGAAACATAATTATGTATTTTTGAAAACCTTATAATTTTATAGAAGTGTTTAATATTGGCGATAGCGACATCTAGACGTAAATAATTGTAACTAATAACAGTAGTAGCAAAAGATGAAACGAATTATAGCGGACAATGGCGACAAGTAGATATAATCTATGTGTTAACCACATACAATGAAGTATGTAGCATTTGCCTTAGATGGCGATAGTATCACAAATTAATTAAAAAGTTTATATTAAACTAATCCGCTTTCTTTACTCCTAACAAGTTATATTTCCCATAATATGTTATTAAATTTTGTTTTAGTACATAGTGATTCATGTTGATGATGCATATGGGCCGTAACATTAAAAATGAATGTTGATGACCTATAATGATATTAGGTACAGTAGGCATAAATGAACGCATGAAGTAAACTTATAGGTATAAACTGAACAATCTTTTGTATGCACTTTTTATACAATTTCATTATCATTCTTATTTGTAATATATGACTATAATTATTATATTACAAGAATACTTATTTGAACTTGTATTCAGAATATACCTACCTAAATAAAATAATATCTATACATTTAGTATGGAGCTTACGTATGAATGTATTTTGTAGGCCTGTATAAATTTACCAAAAAACTTGCGCGAACAGATTACAAATTTGTCGAATAGTTGTACCCGAGTACAAGGATTGCGTAACAAACATCCCTAAGAAATGGGAAAGGTAAACAGCAGAGATTTTCACCTCTTTCTCGCGAAATAAATAGATTTTTTTTTTCAGTAAACTATAGACAATTCATGCGTATTGTGTCATGCGCAACTGGAAATATGGATGTTATAAGATTATCTTCTGCACACCTCACTCTAAAGAGGTACAGGATTCGAAATAGATGCATTGACAGAGTATTGTTGTAGCTACTGTGAGAGCGTGACGAAGTGCGTCGCAATAACTAAAAAAGCTTAGACTAGACTTCATTATGACACTCCAGTAATTTGTGATTGCAAAACACGTGGCGTCAACAAATGAAATACACATTTATCCAAATCGTTTATTCAAGCAAATGAACATAATATGAACAAACTATAACATTAAATTTATCTACTTAATGATATTTACATTCCATACCTCCCTTAACTTAGTAATGATGATCTATTACGTACATCTAAAAACTTATACTAATCTGTGAAAAATGCAGAATATTCTCACACTGTATTGTCGACAATTTGATAAATAATTTGCATATTTTTATATCCGTCGTCGTACACGGAGTGAAAATAATTTTCATTGGGGTCACAGTGACAAAATATTCTGCACTTCTGATATTATGTCAATCATTTCTTATAGAACAATGTTATTGATAAACGATATCAACAAACGTACGCGACCTTATTGAAAGTACTCTTTATACGAAATTTAGAATATTCTCCTCTCATCCAGGCACATAATAAAATTTAAACCGTTCCGCACCTATTTATAGGCGCGCACGCGACCACGACGAAGTCAAAAGTGGGCTTCTTTCTACTTGAGTGTAGACCAAAACCTACGAACTTATTTGAGTGATAATGCATTAAAAAGTGACATTGGATATTATACAAATTTATGTTTTATCTCTAAACTAATCGGGCCTTTGAATCCTGCGTAGTCGAGTCACACAATATTTAACTTGTTTATTGCGTAAGACGTATTTAGATCAGTGGGTGTCCAAATACTGAAAATAGCCTCAAACTAGTGACTCGTCCTGGAAGTGTTCGGAGACGCATGCCACTGATCTAAATAGCACCAAATTCACAAACATAAACACCACAAAACATCAACAATGGCTTGTCATATAAAACTTAAATAAAATAGTGCATATCTTATTATATGTTGTGATTTAACTAAAAGCTACAAAACCATGTTTTAAATGGCAGCTTGCATCGGGCCAGTACACTTTGTGACCTGCCCAATGAGTCGCGACAACTTCAAGCAGCCATCAAAATCAGGGATCAATCAAATATATATTACTATCCAGTGCGCAGAACGCCACCATCTGTCCAAAGACTTACTCAAATTCATGTAACTTAAAATACAAAGTTAGAGACAGCTCTCTAAGAATGGATGCAAAGCGGAAGACGACACAAGTCTATAGACTATTAAATTGTTGGAGTTATTGAATTTTGCACAATTTAAGATCATCAATGGCAGTACTATTTGGTTACATGTGTGGCTACAACAAATTACTATTTACCTAATTGATACAGTTCTCTATAAAAATATTCTAATTCTGAAATAAATCTATAAAGGCATAAAATTATAAACCTCATATTTAAAAAAATGTTACAAATCTAATTATGCTTTATCATTTTATATATTGAATCTTTGTTGCCTCTCCGTTCTATCGTATCTAGTGCAGTATCAGCGCTGCACGGCCAGGCACTTTGTGTAAGTTAATCAAAAGTAAGCCACCAAGTTTAGAAACAAGTCACTTGTGGCAATCCATCAAACATACAAGTTATAAGATAGCTACTAGTACAGTGGTACAGGACAGCAATACAGATCATCACTTAGGATTCAATTAAAATCAGACAACATTATTAAAAATAATATTATAGAGTAAATAAAATATTTTAGTAAAAACTCTTTGAGGACACTTTCTACACAGACCCATATAACATACAAAAACCTCATATGATTTAAAATATATAGTTCCATCGACTCACTAACGCGTTTCATGTTAAAATGTACAATGTAGTGATACCACCGCAGTTGTCACACCGTTCATCATCGGCCGGAGCTCACACGCAACGGACACGCCCGCGCCAGCCGCCCGGCGACCGCGCGGCCGCCGAGGAAAACACTCGACAGTTCAATGCGGGGCGCGTCGCGGACCTCACTGAGACTGGCCCGGTTGACTGGCCTGGCTCGCCGACTTGGTGATCACGATGGTCTGCTTGCCGCCGACGCCGGACTTGCCCAGCTGCAGCACGTTCGACGGGAGCGTGATGATCTTGTTGCCGCCCACTGTGTTGGTTGACACCAATTTCACGATCGTAGCTCCAGGCGCGATGCCCTGCCCCCCCGCGGCGCTCACCGGCGTCCCCGTGCGGTTCTGCATCATGGCCATTTTGGGGACCGTCGCCACCGTCATGCCCGTCGACGTTTTCACAAGTGTCACATATTGTGGAGTATTACTAGATTGCGGGCTGGCCCCCGGGGTCTTCTTTATTATAACGGGAATGCCCGCGTTGCCGCCCGCTTGCCTGAGTACGGTAGCTCCAGATCCTGCACCCGTCGTCGTCGCATTGACCTGGTCCCCAGACTTGGCCGTTACGATCTTGTATACAGGCGTCTTTACCTGCTGACCTGATAGCGCGCCGCCAGCGATCTGTATCGCGCCCCCACTACTCCCGATGACTGGTATGTTGCCCGCACCCAGTTTGACAGGTACGCCACCCTTAGTCTGTAAATTAGCGACTCCAGCCTGAATGGGTACCCCTCCAGCAGATTTGACCAACACATTGCTAGTACCAATTTTGACGTTTCCACCCAGTTTGAGTGGGACATTCGTAGTAGCTACCTTTTGGATGCTATTGGTAGCAATCTTACCTTGAATATTAGCAGCACCTATCTTGAGCGGTACTGCGTTTCCAGCAATTTTTATGGGTACATTCCCTGCACCTAGCTTTACTGGAACCGCCCCACTAGACCCCGTCTTAACTTGAACGAAACGGGGAGTTCCAGTGGTACCTGGTGGTGTTCCTAGCACGATTTGAGCATTCGATTGTGCTGTAGACACTCTGACTGTGGCAGGTGTTGACACACCACTGACAATCCTGGTGACACCTTGTGGAGTTACAGCGGCGACCTTGATCTGTTGTGATGAACCAGGTGCTGGTGATTTCACAACAGTTTTACCTTGATACGTCTGTTTAATAGTTGGAGTGCTTGCTGAAATTTTAACTGCAGCTTGAGCAGGTACCTTGATAGTACTAGGCACGATTTTCTGTGGTGTAGTAACAATAGGTTGTGGTGCCGGGGAGATAGCTGCAGCAGTAGGACGAACAGGAAGATCTACAGCCGGTGGCAAGCCAGTTGCGACTGGTGAAGTAAGCCCAAAGGCTTTGGCAGCATCCGTTGGTGTGGCCACTGGTGAGGCCGGAGGAGGCGCAGCAACTGGTTCTGCAGCTGATGGGAAGCGTGTTGGAGTTACTTTGCCACATTTCTGAACCTGTAATAAATATGTAGTGACAGTGTTCATAGCAGGCCAGCAAAGTTCTAGGGAAGTGGTTCCAGCACGAACAAGTGCCACACGACCAGCCTGAGGTGGTACGCCTACTTCTAGGTACCATAAGTCCTTGCAGCAAATTTGATTATTCCATGTTTTCTTATATCCATCTCTTCCGGACCAAATGTATAACCTTGTCTGTATAGCCACTGCACTGTGGCCAGCCCGAGCACGGGGAACACATTCTTCAAACTTATCCAGTGCAATATTATCCCAAGTCATGGAGTCTAAATTGAGTGAAGCAAGGGTGTTGGTACATTTCCATTCCTTTTCATGAGTGGCAAGTTTAGATTCATCAGGCACAAGAGGTACCCATCCACCATATACATACATATGATGGCCGATGACGGTTGCTGTGTGAAGAGATCTTGGCAGTGGTGCAGGGCCACCAAGCTCGGGTCTAGACCATGACATGCTATCTATATCTAGGACCCACAAGTCTCCAAGTCGGGACCCACTCATGCCTCCATAAATGATGAGCGATGATTTTCCTGAGTTTTTATCTGTGTATGCTACCCCACTATGAGATTCACGGGGAGGTGGTGATTGGCCATACGTTAATGGTATATCCCATACTGTCATAGAGGAATTCGGGTACAGTTCAAGAGTGTATAAATCATTAAGGTATCTAGGTATATTATTCTTGGGGTCATCGCTTTCATTCGCTAGCCCGCCAAATAAGTATACCTTACCATGCAGCAGAGTGAAGCTGTGGCCGAGACGTGGGCATGGCGGGAGACCCTGCTTGGGCGGGAGGGGCTTTAGGCGCTTCCATTCCCACCGGGAGGCCTGCAGTTCGTAAAGATCGTTAGAATACTTGCCGTACTCCACCATGCCGCCAAAAACCAGAAGGCGCGTGCCGTCCACCACGAAGCCATACGCAGCGCATCCTGGGGGCACCTCGCCTTTGGTGACGGGGACGAACCATTGGTTTGTGGTCGTGTTGAAGACATGAAGCTCATGAACTATCCCTTCATTTCCGCCGCCGAAAACTATCATCAAATCTTTTATGGCAACCGCGCGATGGCCATGGCGGGGTCGTGGTTGAGGTCCGCTGGGATTGTAGACTTTTTGCCACTTAAGTACAGCGTTTTCCTTCATTTTTACTATACATTTGTCACTAAAAGTTTTACACCGTATGTATCGCTCGGGATGCGTATCTATAGCATAGACAATGAGAAACGTCGTAAATAAGCTTTGAAGAAAATATTCAGGTTAGTAGAAGCTTCGTAGATCAATCTTATTCGACTTTCTCTTTCGCACTTACACGACACCCCTATGAGTAAAAAAAAATCACCTTACTCAGCTTATAGTGTATAACAAAAATGGCGTTAGCAACAGCAATGGCAACCTAACAAAAAGAGAAAGAGCGGCGTCGGACGTCAAGAAATTGTCTATTACCAGTAATAGTTTTAAAAATTGATTCCTGCCAGATACACAATAATTACAGTATTGAAATATGTTGGCTTTACTTTTCAGGGTTTTGGATAACTAAACAAAGTTTTAAGAACTTTTGCATCTCAAGTACATTAGCAATTATGTAAATACTTTATTTATCAGTATATTTTTCATTAAAAACATAAAATTCAGATATTTAAAATTTAGTTTACTTCTTTTATTTTTGACTGCATAATAAATATTGTATTTAAGTGATGGGTTTCTTTATATATTTGTTACATGATTAAAATTATTAAAATAAAATGTAAATAGAATGTGTTTTATCTGTGATGAAATTGTTTATACTTATCAGCGTTTAATATTGGCAGCACTGTTTGTACAAAGGCGCGGATTCAATAAATCTGTAATATGGGGTATTTTTTCAAAAATAACATGTAAACATGCATATAAATAATTCATCATAACAAACATCACATACTAAATAGGGCTAAATATATTTAAATACTATATTTTGTTACAATAATACTCTATTTTTAGGTTACAACTTTTATGTTTATTTTTGTAACCTTACCATAGACATTTTTAAAAATCAAAAACCCGGTCGTGGATTCTATCTTTTGTGCACAGTTAATTTTAGATAGCTACTTGCATTTTAGATTTATAAAGGTTGGTAAGAACTCACTAATAATTTTAAATGCTTTTCCTGTTTCGTATTTCCGATAACAGATGTAAGCATTGCAGACTATATGTATTTTGTTTTCTTTCAATGTAACACATACGAGTTACATCTTGCCGCACACAATCAATTAAACAAAAAATTACACCCAGTAAATTATTTCTAAGGCGCAGACTTCAAAATGGGCATTTTGTGGTACCAATATTTTTGATGACCAATTATTTTTAATAACAGTTTTATATATAGATATTGTTTTTTTTACGTATTACTTTTTATTTTTGTTAGGTACCTCGTATATTTATTACTTACCTTGCCGTAGGACGCAACGTACTCATTTACAGACGGGCTTTGATAGCGTTCTAGGCATATTATAACATATGGGTTAAAATAGCTATTGTTAATATAAATAAATTGACGTTTCCACAGTTGGTTTTATTACCGATCTCCCATCAATTTCCCTAGAAATATGTCTAATCAGGATATTAGAATGTAAATATCCGTAACAATGTCTAAGAATAATTCTTATTGACGAGGGACCATAGAGCAATGATTTGTGAAGGGGGTGAATTTTATATGTATAGTATTGACATTGCGATACTTTTCAATTATTATTACTTATTTTTCTCACAATACCTGTAAGATTATGATATACTCAATGTGTAATTCAAAATATCGAATGTATTTCTGAAATAAATGATTATTATTGTTATTATTATAAGCATATTGTTTCGGCTTACACATCTGATACTACAGGAGAAACTATGGATTCCATTTGTAGTTTATTTGTAAAATATATGCCAAATTTGTATCGGAGTATAGAAAATAAAAATATGGTAGTCGAAAAATACAGTTGTAATGGAAATTTCGCTTGTCTCGACCACTATATCTTATTTAATACTAGTATTAACCTGTGGCTTTACCCACAACATAAAGCTTGGATGCCTATTGTATAATGTAAAATATTCATTAGTAAAAGATTGCTTAGAAAATTGGTTATATTTTATTTTTGGTACTGATCTATGACCATAGACGGGCGATCTATGTACACAATTCGAGGTAATCAACAAAGAAACAAGATAATTATTTTTTCATTTCAGTAGAAGAGAGGTGAGAGGATCTTAGTTCATAGCTTTCCTGGCAAAATTAGAACAACATAATTTAATTACGTATTTGCTTATTTCGTTCATATACGGCAATATGAGTATGATATTAACCTAAATTATAGCAACAACGATGTTTTTGTGATGATTGTATTAAATAACGACGTTACCGTATTTACAATAATCTTACTCATAATGCTAATATATCTCGTAGAAAAGCTGTCAAAATTGACATGAACGATATGAATTGTCATGAATGACGCGATGAAACTATCACACATTCTCATAAAAAACATTAAAACATTGTCTCGCTGTAGGTACTGTTTTGATAATGGGACACACTTGAAGGACTTAATTGCCATTGTTAGTTATTTATTAATTAATCTAAACTCGATTGAAGCATTAATTTGGCTAATAGCTAATTAAGTTCACCAGCTAATTTAAGCAAAACTTAAAATAAAATCTTACAGGAATTTTATTAATTTTACAAATCCACTTCAAATACAATAGGTAGGTGGTACTTAACATATATTTTGATTCACAGTATTGTCATTTTTATTTGCTCGTACATAATAGTCCATAAGAGCTGAGGAATATTGCCTTTTAGCGTTGAAAGCAAATAAATTGTATTACTGATTCAACTTTGGCACCGACTGGCATTCTTTATCGTGTAAATAGGTACTTGCTTATATTTCTCATTTTAGGCTAGGAGTATTTTTTTTTCTATAAAGAATGATTAAAATATAATTTTTAAGATATATACAATTACATCGGTTTGGATTTCGAGGGATAAATGTGTTTAAAATATGGTTGAACTTTTTTAATTGTAAAAGAAATCAGTTGCTTATTTCTTCAAGATTACTTAAAAAATAGTTTGTGTAGTTCATCCCGACGGGCAAATGTCTTTAATCTTGTTTTTTTATTATACTTGTGTTTATATCGTATTGTAACAAGTAATGAAAAAAGTTTTAAACTACATTATAAACCAAAAAAACGTACCAGTGTCGAACTTTGTTACTCAATGACAACTAATAGCAAAAATAATCAAATAAATGTAAATAAGTCGTTTTAAGGTTCTCGAATTGAAGTTTACCGTGTTTTGTGCATAAACGAATATACATATATGGTATGTGGTACAAAATCCTCAGTAGCACAAACCTAGTCGCACTTACTGGTCACAAGATGGCGTCGCAAGGAGGCAAAAGTTCAGTATTTGTCCCCCAGATGGCGTTTAAACAAACTGTACTTTTCAAAGTTTGATATTTCTTGAGTACCTACATACATTGTAAATATGTATACGAGCTTATAGTAATTAATGTGTAGAATAAAGAGATATGATGATTTTTCTTTTGAGGTCGGCATTATCAGTATCTTTTGTTTTTTTTTCAAGATAGTAGCGCACAATGAAATCTGTAATTATCTGTAGAGGTCTCAGCAAACATAAAATATGTTGTGCTGTGGTGTCAAGTTATAGAGATGATTTGATATCAGTTAATGATAACACAGCGATAATGACAATTAATAATAAAGATATTAATTAAAAATAACAGCTTAAAATAAATCTAAAGTGTGTATAAGTACATTTTTGTTAAGAACTTAAATATTGATATTTAAAAATATTTTGTAAAAAGTGCTTACTGTGAAATAAAAAAAAATGGAAATTTTGTGGCAGAAGTAAACTTAACAAGCCCTTTAAAGTTTTTGTACAAACTTACCGCTCACAAAGAGACGTCTGAAAAGTTTTCTACTATCCAATAATCGTCAGCATTATAGGTTTGATCTTTTGGGAATATTGATGGAGCAATTTTATATATTATGTAGGTACCTATTAGGTACTTGTGCATGTAAAATATGAGAACAAGACACGTGCAGCATTGGAGTAAGACTAACTAATGGCGTCATGCCCTGTGTCAACGCGCCTTACGTGTTTGTAGAAAAACCAAAAACTAAAATGATGATACATTATCTATACACCATGCCACCATATCACTATGCTAAGTGATTAATTAATAACTATTAAATATAAAGTCGTGTAAAATAAATATTAACTTCATAATGAATACGCATATCTCATTTAGGTAGGTCAAAGCTATCATTTTTCAAGGTTCTTATTAAACTTATAAAGAATCGCCTTATTTATCATAAAGGCACGGATATTGGGCGCTAAAACGGCCCTGAATATTTATTACCGAGCCACTTTATCTCGGTAAGTTCCAAATCACCTCGTTGGCGATTTGTCAATAATTTTGTTCCATTATTTTTTACGCTACATCTCAGTTATATGTTATTAAAGGATACCTTTTAGTGCACATGCACTGAGAACTCAGTATGATTAACGATACTCAGAACCGAGTATGTTCTCTATGCTGAGTGAGGAAGTTAGTTAGATACCTTTTTTACGTTAGAAGAGTGGTGATATCTTAAATGGTTTCTGCAATTCAAAGATGTGCCCAACTTCAAACAGAACTGAATAGCTGTCTGTTGTCGAGCGCGGTTGCGTTGCTCCTCTTGAACACTGATATTGTCACCTCACTTGTAAGTAGGTAAGAAATTAAAAAAAATCTTTCACGACGGATTATGATGGTGTTGGACCATGGAGTCACCAGCACTCAAGCATTGTATGTAAAATAAAAACAATATCCATAGCAAACAATGCTATACGCCCAGTTAGGTGGGAGAACTATAGTTCGACCGGGTTAGCGACCGAGGTACCACCGCCGCCCTCATAATCCACCGTAAAGCATTACTTGTATTTCGGTTGGTGAGGTGCGATTGCCGGATACACTTTGAAGCGAGGCGACTATCTTAGATCTCAGGAGTAGCAACGTATTTACGTTCTAGCTCAGATAGGATTTCAGTCGTGTTACGTGGATGTCTATGGACTGCACCTACTTAACATCAGGTGGTGCATGCTTGTTTGCTACGCTTCTATATGCTATATATACATATATATAAAACAGTATCTTTGCTATAATTGCTACTTGTGTGTTATTATGTGCAAAAGTAATAAGCGCTAGAAATTATTGTCCAAACATTTTATTGAAGGCTAGATAAAAATTTAATAAATCGTGAAAGTTTAATAAATCCCCGATACAGAGCGGAGTAATCTCGACATTCTTCTCAGATAATATCTTTGAAATGAATGATTTTTATACATTTTTAACATTTCCATGTACGAAAATCGTACATGGAAATGGAAATTTTTAAATAATTTAATGTTAACTTTGTATTTTTATATTGGGAGAGTAGCAAAAATACAGTATTTAAGTGATTTGTCAGCGCATCTTCGGTGTAGAGAAATAAGATCCAGTTTAGTGCCGCCTCGCGCAATGCTGACTCGATCTAATATATGGACGCCACAGCCAGTGTTCACTGATCGCTACAAACCATGCGTGTCCATATCTAGCCCCGAACAAAACCTCACTTTCCGATAAGATAGACAGATGACACGAAGTAAACAACGCGAGGACATACATATGTCTCTGAGGACACAAAACCGAGTGAAATGGTACTTGTCCAGCATTGGACCTGAAATGAATGAGGTGGATAATAAGGTCGTTTGCTGCTTATGCTTTAAAATCTTCCATGATATGACGTATTCTGCTGTTTTGAGGCAAATGAACATTGTACTCAATGAAATTACGGAAAGCAGTACCCATAGGTTGCTATCTAAGACAAAACTTCTATAAGATACAAATAGAACTACAGAATCTTTGCCACATTAATGAGACTTCAAATAAATTTCCCGGCGACAAGCTAAAGGGAGTCCTTCTAACCACTCGGCTCCACCACCTACCACCTCACACGGTAGATATTGTACCCAGACGTAACGGACTTAGGATGTATATTTACAGTAATCCTAATTGGAACGGTGTTATCGTCAGTGAATCACTTTAATTGAAGATTTATTTTGTAATCAGTTTAAATTGCCCATTTAAAATCATTTAATTAATATTAAAAGCCTAACGTCTTCCATTCAAAGATTGAATGGATAAATTAATAAGGTCTATATTTATAGCTATAGAATGAAATGTGTAAGAAGTAAAAAATTGATAATTTTAAGCAAATACAGGTGTCAACAGGAACGAACTGTGTCTAAGGGTATGTTAGCAGTTGCTGGTTTCGGTTTAACAATTCCGACAAATCGGTTGGTCATTCGTATTTCCACCAGTATTAGAGTAGCTTTGATGAGTATTTTCCAGGCTTCTGCCAGTTGTGACAGCTGCCGGGCTAAACTGTCTAATAACATAATATTTCTTTACGTTGTGTAATAAACATATTAAGACGTTGTTCAAAAAATTGAAAACCAGTAATTAAACTTTAAGAACAAAGGTACAAAATAAACTTCGCTAAGATTACAAAATATAAGTCGTGTAATGAAAATTCGAATTGTGGAAAATTGGATATTCATACCCACTTATCTTCTGGAGGAAATTGAAACCGCCTTAAGTAGCTCTATTTTAAAATTGAATTACAAGCGTGATCGAGTTTACAAGAAATACATATGTATAGGTATACATGGATACTGAGCTCTTAAGGATATTAAATCGAGATTGATTGATTGAGTTACTATTATTAATCTATTAAAGTAGGAAGTGAACCGTTTGTACGATACATATACTAAGAGGAATTTGAATTTACCCTTCCATATCTTAATACAGTGTTACCAGATGGTAAAACTATCTAGCGGGAGGCTCTACCAGCATCTTTATTATCTGCAACGCTATATATTATGTATGTTCATGAATATTACAAATTGTTTTTTGTCGTTGCGTCGGCTACTGTTTTAAACAAATGACGACATCTTTGAAGTACATAATATTGTTAACACTTTGACTGCGGCGCGGATATATATGATCGGGTCAGTATTGGGGGGGTGGCCCTAAACGAGCTTATTTGATTAGACTGAAAATACGCCGACAAATTACTGAAATATTGTATTTTTAGCATCTGTGTATCATCTAAAAATACACAGACGTAATGTCCGCCCTCAGTCTTTTAGCGCCGACGTAAAAACAACACTTTTGTTCGCCAGTAATCCATAATTTGTGGGTACAACACAGTTGTGCACGAGCCGCAAGCGCGTCGCGCCCAGAATTACACAGCGGTGTTGTAGCCGCAGGGAAAGTGTTAAACTACATTACAATAATTGTATTTCAAAACTTAAAAAATACATCTGCATAACATATTTGAAAAAAGAAACAATACAATAAGCAAAACAGCGTACTCCAAAGAGTAACTATAGAATTAATGATTGATAAAAGTCTAAAAAATAAATAACATTATACAAAGCAAAATAAAAATCTTATTGTAAATATCGCTGATGTAAAAATACATTGACACATGTACATTTTGTTAATTTTACAGGAACAAGAATCATTAATTGAATCTTTAAAGTTTTCGTCTTCATAGTGCCTCTCCATCTAATTAAGGTTGGTTTGGCAGTCAGCCTTGCATATATTTTCCGATTGTTTGCGAGATGGAAATATTCGAAAAAGTGTAAGTATGATTTTTTGACAAAAATATAAATGCCTTCTCATTATGAAAAGTAAAGCAACATCATTTTCGTATCTAAATTATAAACTTTCAAATGGCTTACGCAATATAAGGCCATGTATTTTTATTTTTTACATTCTTTTCTTTTTATTATGAAAGAGTAAGAAAAAAGGAATGCCGGCCACCTGAGGTTCAGTGATCACTGCAGCCCATGGACAACCACGTCCAATCTCCTATAGAACAGAAATTCTAAGTAAGGACGGACGCGAATGCGTTCCTACTCTTGAGGACTAAGATGGTCGCCTCCAATAATGTGTATCCGGCAACCACACCTCGGGACTGCGACTACTTAACACCAGATAGTTTGCATGCTCGTTTGCTACTCTTCTCACACAAAAAAAAATAATTCATTATAATCATCAACCATTTGCTACCCCAGTGCTGGATACGAGCCTCTTAGAATGAGAACATACGTCACTACTTCCGAGGACTAAGTTCGCCTCGTTTTTAGGTGATGAAATAAAACATCTATTTATAGATTGTTCATCATGACATGTTCCTAATATTTACAATTATGATAATGTTATCAAGACAAAGGTTTTAGTTTGTTCAAATACGCGATGCTTCAGGGCGGATAAAAAAGGCGATTGTATCTCCCCGGTGAGGTATCTCCTCGGTCGGACTGTAGTTCCTTTTGTGCACCGTTTGTGATGGCGATAAGTCTTATTGTTAAGGTTCTACCATCTTGGGTCTAGCCACAGGGTCAACGCACGTGCGTAGCTCTCAAATGTAGGGCGGGCGATCGATCCTTATTAAAATTCAGTAACGCACACGGTTCGCGGATTATGGATTCAATGCGATATGCGATAGTGCGAATCCATCGGCGTTAGTGAGGTCAAGGGTTTATGCATTTCTTTTTTAGACAAAGGAAGTGGCAGATGAACATGAAGTCTACCTCGGTAATAGATCTGTGGTCCTATACATCTGTAAAAATCTTATATAGAAAACTAGCGGCTCGACCCAACTACGCTCCGGTAATTAAATTTATATTATATTTTATTTATTTATTATATATTTATTATATTTATATTTAATTACCGGAGCGTAGTTATTACCTAGTTGCAACAACTAACAACTAGAAACATCTATTTCGAACGACGACTGAATTACTATATTTAATTGAAATATTTAATTTCTCACCCAATATACAAAAAAAAACTTAATTTATCATGCACCAAAATGTTCCTCAGTAATCACTCTACCTGTTGTTGAAAACTGTGAGAAAATGAGCCCAGTACTTTTTAGTTTATCGCGAATAGACAGACGTGACGGGGGGACTTTGTTTTATGATATTTAGAAAATCTTTATTGGAAGTCGCTTACAGATGGGAAAAGCGAACATGACATCCACAACTATAATATTCTTGATCTTTCGACTTACACAACGTATAGAAAAGCTTAACTTGAACTCGATTACTGATGCCTTGCTACTACCAAGAACTAAAATGTTTACCACAGATGTAAGTAAGCCACTTGAATTGCTTATGTAGGTATAATAATCCCCGAACTATAATTGGAAATATCCTAATACATTTTTTGTATGTATAAGTTTAAAAGGAACACATTATTTATTTAAAAATAAGGCTTTCAAAATTATTTACCTAAAAATAAGGCAGCAATCAATCAGGTGGGCCTAATTTTAATGCACATTTAAACTTTTATGTAACTTTAATTCAATTAAACTAATTATTAGCTAAAACTTACACACAATTACACATAATTCTTAATTTAGTTTAATTTTTTACTTAGTAAAAACCATGTTTTTTAAGTTTTATCTTATGGTTGAGCAATAAATTACAGAATCATACGAATAAAAATTAAACTTACATAAATTTTAATGCATGTAGTTGCATCAAGGGTTCTATTACTTTAAAAATGATTTAAGTACTTTAAGTATTTACCAAAATGTATTGTAAACAAATAATAAATTATATAAATATTTTCTACAGAACCCCACAAAATCACACACGGCCATTAATTCGAAACATAAACATTCACTTACATACAAATAAACTTGTCCAAGTGTACGTTTATCTCGGCATTACCCCAGAATTAGGGTACATCCACACATTAAGATGGCAACCCTGATACTTCGATATGAATTAAGATATTCTAATTTTAATTGCTAACGCGCTGTGTTGCCAGAACGAATTTTCGCTTTGTTTCAGGAAATAACATGTTATTTTTAATAATTGTTTCTTTTAGGCTTATTAAATACAGCTCGCAAACTTTCGTAGAAGCCCCAATTTAATTATGGATTTTAATAATATTACTACAATGTTTACTCTGTTTTATTTCTCAAAAAATAATGTATTAAAGGTTCAATAGTCTTATATATAGAACTAGTTAATTCCTGCATTTTATCAGCGTTTAAAAGAATATTAGTGTGATTTATTTAAACTAAATACTTTCTTAAATAAATGCTCTATCGAAGTCAAACATTTTTATTGTTCCTGATATTAACGCGTTTGGACAGAATAAAGTATTTTTACCTTGACAATATTATCATAATTGTAAATATTAATTACTCGTAATGAAACCTAACTTTATAAAGGCTCTTTTAAAATGTGGGGGATAATTGCAGGTGCTGGCTACACTCGGCACACACACAAACGAGGCGATTGCCTCAGTCAGACCTCAAATATCGTAACGTATCTAATTACGGCCTCAAATAAAATACTCGTACTTTTTGATGTTGTTTATGGATGTCCATGGACCGTAGCGACTACTTAACATCAGGCCTGCTCGCTCGTTTGATACTCTTTACTCTGTGCGTAAAGACCGCGTAAGAATTTCAATATTCCACCTTTAGTAAGAAAATGTAGATACATTTTTATCTACTCCTAATAGATATTAGGAGTAGATAAAGTCGTAGAAACCATAAACTTTGCATATGGGACTAATTATGTTTAAATTTATACAGCACTGTAGATATACGGGTAAATAAATTAATAAAATAACCCCTTACCGAAGGGTTAAGATTTAAACTTCGTGATACGATCTTCAACCCTTTCGTTATAACGAGATGTGTTTGGGTAAATTTGGGCTTGGGTAATAATTGCTAATGTTATCCATTTGTAGGTAATTTACTTAAATTGTTTTGGAAAAATGATTATGACGTTGACAAATATGAATCACACCCTATACGAGTTTTAACTAATACTGTGTTTCGGTTGGGGAAGTGTGGTTGCCGGATACACAGCATTGGAGGCGACCATCTTAGTCCTCAAGAGTAGGAACGCATCCGCGTCCATCCTTAAATAGAACTTCTGTTCTGTT
>DWON01002794.1:0-19625 GCA_018251015.1 Phocides pigmalion okeechobee
GCAGCACTATTTTTACTCTCTATCAATGTATCAAGCTAATGTACAAAATTAATTACAGAATTATATTAATTTTGATGTTCTATTTTACCCCCCCCCCCTAAAAAGAGGAATTTTCCAAATTCTATTTTTTATTTCTTGTAAAGCACCTAACATTAAGTAGTGTTAGTAGTAAAGTAATAAAGCTATCCACGTACAACTACAAACACGACTGAAATTCTGTCTGAGCGCGAACGTTGATACGTTGCTACTTTTGAGGACTAAGATGGTCACTTCGGTTCAAATTGTAGCCGGCAATCGCATCTCTCCGACCGAAACACAAGTAATGCTTTACAGCGGATTATGAGGCGGCAGTGGTAACTCCCCGGTCGAACTATAGTTCTACCACCTACACTACACTTATATTAAGAAACTCAAACGCTAAATACCAAAATCTGGGAACAGTTCTAAAATTGGTAATTCTGCACGATAGTCGTCGAAAACGTTTTCAACAAACCTTACTGAATAGAGTGATTCATTTGAGTGATGTTAGTTGTGGTTTCCTATAAGTGGAACGGCACCTGATGTTTTCATTTCCCTTTGTTGTATATTTTTTAATGCATGTACTTTCCTTTGGCGTTCTTTAATAAATAAATAAATTTAGGTGTTCATGTCTATTGGTTTACCGCATTATACTTCGTTCGGTAGATTTTTAATTTATAGCGTTGAAATAGACAGATGGGACGGATGACGCTAGACCTTATAATGAGTTGTGATAAAATTAATTAATATTCGTTGTTTATAAGTTTATAACTAGTCATTTACACGGCTGTACATCTGTGAAACAACGTTGTCTGACTACCAAATCACGAACTGGAAAAACTCATCCGGGAAAAGGAGAAAAAATAACGAAGAGAAATATTTCCCCGCAGTACAAAACAAAGCGATATTCCGCTTATTAAGTAAGTACATCGATCAGTGCCACCATGCGCTGCGCCACGATTATTTATACATTCGCCACCGACTAATCTTAGACAAGACGCTCTGACGAAACTACCACTGTTTTGATGAATTAACACTAAGTAGGTAAGTATGCGAAGCGCGCAACGTATCTCTTAGCTACTCGTTTTAGCTCTTTTGCACTTCATATACGATGTCGACGTGTAAGCAACGCTGAGCGCAGTCGATATTTGGATGGGTTACCGTAATGCCGCTTATATTCTTTGGCATCTTAACCCGTTGTTACCCGAGCAGTGAGTCTTAGATGTTATTCATAGATGGTAATCGTTAACCTTTGTCAGAGGCTTCATGTTTGAAAACAGGTGGGTTTATTACTAACTAATGATATATGGACTGGAGCAGAAAGATCGAAAATACTCCAAATGTACTCCAATTGTAAGGTACACAAGTGCCTGAAAACGGGAAATAAGTCCATATGTCGTCGCCTCTCAAGGACCTTTCTGCCTCATCGGCTGTCTGTCGTTCGATGTGGCCTGCCCACTGTCCCTTTAATCACTTCGCCATTACGAATTTTGTGATGAAATACATACTTTGTCCGATTTTTCTTTTATTGAAGACAGGCAGTATCTGGCTGTCCTCAACGGTAGACACGTTTTAAAAAAATGACGAACCTCAGCGTCAACATAATAAAAAAATGCTTCATGCTCCTGATTTTTGAATTTATTTTCATAAATTCTGGGTAATTAAATTATTGTGTAGTAACATATAATTTTATAAGTTCAATGGATTAATGTCGCATAAATGGCTCTACGGCAGTAATAAGCGCAAATTACAATAATTTCTGTCTTTACTTTTATCACAGGCTATAAAGTGGACCGAGAGGACTCATTACAGTATCAATTAAAAATAAATTCAAACCTTTAGCACTTTATAAAAGAGGATGTAATTTCGTTAGTGCTCTACCAGCCTAAGTAAGGTGACCAATCCAAAGATTTATAAATGGATATTTCTTTTGAATATGGATATTAAAAAAAACTCAGCATAGCCTAGTGCATAAGATTATGGCCACTCACATGAGAAGTCCGGGGTTCAAATTCCAGGTTCGCAGCACAATTTTATTATATGCGTATTAGAAATTAATTATACAAAAAGTGTTCAGAGATTTTATTATACACCGGATACTGTAAACTCAGCAGCCGAGTTTTGCCCTGACCACGAGCCATGCAACTGCTTCAAAATATCGACAAATCAAAAGTCGTTAATCGTGATAACCAGGTACATAGTAAAATCTATAAATTCCGTGATAATTTTAGTTTAAATTCAGGTAAGACATCTGTTTTATATGAAACTAGCTATGCCCGTGACTTCATCCGCGTTCATTTTATATAATTCGAAAATAAAAGTAGCCTAAGTTACTTCACCTGTCTGCCAATGATTAGCCGAAACAAAAGGACTGGCAGACAAAAATTGTAAAAAATATGTTATTTTGGTATGTGTACCGTGTATACATACATATGCATTAGTAAAAGCCGATTATTTTAATATTACAAACAGACACTCCAACTTTATTTATTTGTATAGATTAATTACAGATTGTGTAAAAAGCCGGTTTATCTTAAAAAGTACAAAACGTTGGCTACCATAGTCTAATGCAAAGCGGAAACGCTCTCCCTTGAGACAAATTCAATTAATACCCTTTATAATAGCAGCTTCGATACGAGCGATGAAAACCTTTTTAACACATTTCTCGCAAAGCTGATCTCATTTTGCTTAGTGCTCGCAGTTATTTTAAGGTGAAAATCTACGCCTATAACCCATTAGTATAATTTTATATGTAACGAGCGCGCCCGCTACTTCGTCCGCGTTTATTTTATACGTTTTCACAATATAAAAAACCTATGCATACATACATCCAGTCTTTATTTAATTTGTCGTCTAATTTACAAAAAAAAAAAACATAACTTGTGATGCACCAATATCTTCCTCAGGAATCACTCTACGTGTTGTAGAAAACTGTGAGAAAATCCTTCCAGTACTTTTTGATTTTATCGCGAACAGACAGATAGACAGACGCGACGTGGGACTCTGTTTTATAATATTTATAGAAGAGATTTAAAATTCGAACAGAAATGTAAAGCCTTACGTATCTTTTTTTTAAATTATATTATTCTACTTAATGTATTGTACATAAAACTTGCAGAGACCCCAAACTAAAATGGAACGTAATGTTCGTACTTATATGACCATTAAGAAATAAATCATCAAAACAGTAAGTCAAAAACCAAATTTATTTACAGAACTTTGTATATTTAGAAATACAAGCCAACACGACTGCGGAATTATTTATAGTTAACGCCAGTAACGACCACGGAACAAGCAATATATCAAAAACGTCAACGCTACTCTGGCTGTTATCTCCCCATCTTAAAAGGGATAAAATCGCTTGCCCCAATATGACACCCGAACACCTTGGTGCAAAAGTGGCAGTTCACACTGTGAGAGGGTTGGTGTTAAGTGCGCATGTCAGCAACTAACTTGTTGGCTTGTAGTATCCGAACGTGTAGCAGTGCGACGCGGTGTCGCGGACACTCTACGCGTGTTCCGTTGGCTACGCGTTTCCGAACGTATTCGAAATTCGAAAGCCCGCGCAATCGAATTTGTTTTTTTTAACCAAATGTAAGCGTTCCATTTTATGAAAATTTTATGTGTGATTTTGTTTTATGTGATCGAATATTTCAATCGTTTTAGTTTGTGATTTATTGTTTTTTATACTTTAAATAATTTTACTTTTTTTAATATATTTTTTTGAAGTTTAGAAAAATTCTTATCGTTAATTTATTTGCAGTTTTTTATTATTATTGAAAGACTGTTTACGTTTCAAAATGGATACGACATAAAATTGGAGGGAACAATAGACGAGTGTTAAGATGTCAAAGGTGAAACTGAAATGATTGAACAGTGAAAATGTTTTTTGCAATGGCGTCCAAGAGACTTGTTATCGCCTGGACAGTCTGGCTCGCGTTGCCATTGGCAACGGGCCATCTCAACGTGCTTATCAGTCAAGCAGAAGTTATGAAGTTATTGGGTACGTTCATTTTTTATCTTACTCCTAATGTATTAATCTTTGTACTTAGTCTTATTTTTATCTGTTTCCCAAAAGTTATTGAAATTGACTCAATATAAATGCTATTTATATTGAGTCAGTATAATTGTATAAATAGTAAATGTTGGTAAACGTTAATTTCAAAGGTTTTTAAGTTTTATGATGGTTATAAAATATGTTTGGAAAATTGGACGAAAAGGGACTTCTAAATATAAAAAGTCAATTTTGCCTAGCTGGATAATCCTATTATATTTTTATGAGAAGAGTACAAAACGGGCGTGCAAGCCATCTGGATAAATGATCTCTGCAGTCCATAGACATCCACGTCTACCCTCAAACAGTGCTAAAGTCTTGGCCGACGTCGTGCGTAGCAGCGTTGTTATTCCTAAGAACTGAGATGATCGTCTCATTTTTAAGTGTAGCCGGCAACCTCACGTCTCCAACCAAAACTTAATTGGTTACTTATTAACTCTACATCAAGTTATACTTTATAAAACCTGTTAAGTAGTTTTCTACTACCGAAAACTACCTTATCGCAGTTCTTAGGAATATGAAAAATCGCAAAAATTAATGCCCACGTGAACGAAAATGCGGGCTGCAGTTATGTATATATGTCATCCCTTTAAATATCTATATAGTAAAACTGTAACTGATCGGTGTCTGTAAATAGCAAATATATTCAAAAATTCATAATAGGGTGCCTTTATATACGCAAGAGAACCCAAACCAATATTTTTTCATTTTGTCTGTTTGTCTATATGTCTGTATATCTGCATGTTTGTGCACGCTAATCTCAGAAACGGCTTATCCAATTTGAATGCAGTTTTCAGTAATATATTGTGATGGGCTTCGCCTAACATTTAGTGCTTTTTTCATTTAAATCGGTTAACAAATAAACAAGTTATGTCAATGTATGTAACACGTGAACGAAGTCGCGGGCAAAAGCTCGTAACTACTATAATTATCTATATTAAAACCAAATATCTTGAGAGCTTGTAAGCGTGCGCAAAAGTTAGAAGATTTTAGATTTTATGTAAATTTATGGAAAGCGGGCATCGAAAAACGGACCCTTTTAAGTAGACTACTACAATTTACAAACAATGCTAAAGTCGCTGTGTCCTATCATGACATTCTTGGTCTGTGCATCACCGTTACTTTTACATAATTATGACAAAACATTTATGTGTATCAACCAGGACTTCTTGTGTTTCGGTTAAAGTGGTACAGTTGCCTCGGTTGAAGAGGTACGGTTGCTGGTAACACAAGCAAGACAATCGTCGTAGTCTAAAGATTGACACATCTTTTATACATACGACCTCAGACAGTACTTTATTCAGGAATTTACCTTAAGTCAGATAGCAGATTTTCATGTCCTATTTTTAACTTTTAAGGGTAGTGTTTTTTCTTCAAATTTAAAAGGGGAATTATACCCTTACAAAAAAAAACAATTTTTTCCAAATTGGTTATTGAATAACGGAGTGTGACGTAACAAATATAAAACAATATAACCTAATTGAGAACCTCTTATTTTTTGAAAGTCGGTAAAAAAATAAACATAAGTCTTCCGATTACCAAAACATTTTTCAAACAATTAGTTCCGCATTTGATTGACGCCTCCAGTGATAAGAGGGCTGGGTCATATCTCAGTCAGAGAATAGCTATTGCTATTCAACACGGGAATGCAGCTATCGTTCTTAGAACCATGCCGTATGGCCACGGCCTTCCTTTCCGTTAAGGGTAGGCTTTTATTATAATTATCTTAAGATTTTCATTATTGTAATTAAAATATAAATAAAGTCTTATTATGTTTTATTTTTTATTTCTAATGGAAACAGCAAACGAGCATTCAGTCTGATACAAATAATCACTTGCAACCTAAATCTGTTAACACTGTCCTCAAATGAAAATCCTTATCGAGGTCCGTGGAAGAGCCTGCCTCTAGGCAAGAGATTGTTGGCATCGAGATGTCCCGCGGGCAAATTTTAGGGGCCGAACCCCCCCAGATGTTTACCGCTGATGGGCGGAGGGAAGACGGAAGGGACTATTACTTGCGACGCTAAGATATCCCTACAACAAAAGTGAAACATTGCCCGTTTGTTTACTTCTTTAACGCAAAAACCACTGCTTAAAACTGCCTTACATTTGTAGACAAAATACTTGGATCTTTGATCTCTTTATAGGCCACGAACAATTATGTTATATACTCTTGAAAAAATGATAGTTCTTTTAAGCATTTTTTTAAATTACATATTGCTTTATAGTTCATAGCAGGAATTTGAGCTTATATTTCGCGGAAAGCCGCAGGTTAACACTAGGTTAGTAATAAACCAAAGTATTACCAGATAGCAATGTGCAATATGGATAAAATTAGGCATACATGGACCGATTTTCAGATAATTTGAAAATCCTGTAGAGTATCAAATAGAAAAATTGTAATGGAATCAGTTTATAATTAGCTCTTCAAATACTAGTTTTGAGTGTTAACGGCTGTTTGGCAATAATATTTAGATAAAATACATAAACAAAAAAGCATGGTACTGTTTCCCTCGTCAAATCAAAGCGCCAAGGAGGCACAAGCAATGTTCCCGCGAGCTTCTCAAAGAAGATTAGATTGAGTAACTCCAGCTTTACCCCAATAAAAGAAACATGTCCGGATGGTGTCAGCGCCGTCGGGGCTGAGAAAGAATGGTATAGCACACTCATGCTTCCGATAAAAGACGTACAGGGGAATACCGTGGTGTTTTAGAAGATAGATTTCTGGCATACCAATGCCCTTACCTCCGCATTTGAGTGGTATTCATGACAGATTACCCCACGCGTAAAATCGCTATAGTACTTGTACCATCTCTCCATCCTCTTCGAGAGTGACGCAATTCTTATAATCTGGTGGAAAATTGCATTTGCCTATTCACTTGTACATTACGCAACCATTTTAGTCCTCAACTACTATTCCTAAACTATGCTTTAAGTAGCGACTGTACCGTATTTGAGATCGACATCTTCTGTGGGTGAGACTGGCATTCGCCTACTCACTTACATATTAGGCGATAATTTTAGTCTTCAGTTATTGTTCGTAAACTTTCCTTCCAGTTGCAACTCATTTCTAATCGACATATAGTGAGACTCCTGTTCTACTTGGAGTAAACTTCAGACATGCGTGAACATCATTGATCACTTGGCATCAGATGAACTGTATACTACCATCGTGTCGTTAGCTATTTCATTATAAAAAGATAGCGACTACCAATATTGTAAGGTATTGTAATTACCTTTGGCATTTTGTGCAACTTTTCCTTACAAAACAAAATAATCAATCAATCAAAATTTGCTTTCAAATCGACACATAGGTCTCGGAAGGCTTTCTTCTGCGCTTTTTCTATTTATACTCACTATTTCGTTGTAATGTTTTTGTTTCCTCTAAATATATTATCCACTTAGGTCAGTGGTTAACGTAATAATCTGGGGCACGGAAGGTTACGGTTTTGGTTTCAGGACGGGCTACTCAGGTTAACTATTTTTGGAAATCGCCAAGATTTCTGACAAGGGCCTTGACTGACTATTCAGAAAAATCGGGTCCAATTTATCATGCATCCCGAAATACTGAAGCGACTATAAACAATTACGACTTCCGATCGCCCATCAAAATTGTTTTACAATTATTTACCATCTACGTAAGCAGCTATCTATGTGTACTTTATATAGTTAATAAGTACTTATATTCTGACTTTTGCTAATAGATACATATGTAGCTAACAAGAGGAGTATAGGTTCCGGGAATAATTTTATTAGAAGTGTGGGATTACACGAACTTGAGATCAACATTGTATATAGAAGCCTAATACGAGTATCGCCTTATAAATATACAAATTCATGTTGTGTTGTGTGTCTAAGTTCTACAAACTCTGGTAATATTATATAATAGGTACATATATTTTTAACTTGGTTTAACTTTTACGTAGCCTTAAAAAACATGTTTTAACTTATATTGTAATTAAAGTAAATTGAAATATAGCTTTATTATAATAAATATTATTTATATTTATTTAATGTAACAAACTCGTACAGTCCGCTTAAGGAGTCACAATGGAAATTGAATTTTACTTCATATAAAACAGGCGTACCATGTAAAATCCATACTACCTTATTTTTAGCACAACTTCCCACATTTTTCTTGAGAGCGACACCATAACTTCAATTATTTCAATGTTTTCGTTTAGATTCAAATACTCATATACAATACAATACACTTAAAAACATAAGTACATTGAATTCAAACCTAAATCTGCAAATCGGGAACACTTTACACATACAAGGATAACTGGTCACTGTCATCCGTTTACATCATACAAATAAAAAAATAGCGTTACGGTATAATAATAAGTTCTACAATAATAATAATAATAATAATAATAAATCAATTTATTGCAACATACAACACTTGAAATCATATTGCATATTACCTTATATATTGTATAATACCTTGCATGAGCAATAGGAAGTGGCTCAGCTTGAGGTAACACAGGACAATGGCCCTACGCAGCGCTGTTTTTCAGACACATACTATCCCTGTACTGATGCACGGGCGTAAAGAAGGCGAAATAAATCTCATCTGAAATCACTATTCTTATAAATAGTGCTTCCAAACTCTAACGTCTTATGATATTCATGATAAAAATATAACGTTTTTGTTTGTTTTTACTTGTAACGAAACAATTACGTCAAATATGGGAGAATTATAGTTCGACCGGGGAGGTACCACCGCCGCCCTCATTATATGCCGTAAAGCATTATTTGGGATTTGGTTCGAGAGGTGCGCTACACTTTGAAGCGAGGCGACTGTCTTAGTCCTCAGGAGTAGCAACATATTTACTTTCGAGCTAAGATATGATTTCAGTTTGTGGCTGTAAGTAGATGTCTATAGGCTGCGACTACTTCACATCTCTTGGTTTGCATGCTCATTTCCTACTCTTCTGATGTAGAAAAAGTGTCTGGCATCGATGTCATAATCAATATACGCTACAGCATTCTCTGTACCTATACCTAGCAAATAAATAACATTCGGCCCTCATAAAACACCCATTTGCTATATTTACACACGTCACTTCTTTGACACTATCGAAACACTTCCAATACAAAGCCGACGCCTCAACATTGACGTCATCCCCCGTTTCCGAAGATCAAAAAAAATGTAATTATCTACCCCCGATCTACCCTCAACAATTTATATTTGTTCTACAAATTCGACGTATTTCGTATACGCAATCGGGTGTACATCCATTGTTTGATACGACACGTTATTAAAGTTTACAGAGCGGAAAATGACGTGTGAAAAATAATAAAAAAATTGCTGTGACGAATAACTAAATCATCCAAATGAGTTAATCAATATTTAAATGGTTATAAGAGTAATATTATGAACTTAAATATAAAGACAATACACACATAGATAAATAAACGCACAATATACATATGCACAGAAAATACATATTTATCGCTACTATAGCATAAAAATTACCTAATTACTTACGTGACTGTTATCACAAGACTCAAAGCCACTTATTTAATGTATATAAAGTAATACAGCAACTTGAAAATGGCTTCTTACAAAGCATGTGACATTACAGCCAATTTACGATTTTAAACTAATATCATCGCGGACTTTATATATTTTATTATATAATGGGTACTCACGATTAATACTTTTTAATTGCTCATATTTTGAACTAGTTACTAGGCTCTTGGTCACGACAAAACTAAAAAGCATTAATCTTGAGTACTTGTTATAAAAAAATACAGCCGATTCTTTCTCGTGTCGTGACAGAAGAGATAATGGAAACAAAACTATGCGCGTCTCCAGTAGTTTATTACTTTAGGGAGGCCACGACATCACTGTATTCGAATTGGGATCTTATTAGAGATAAAAGGAACTTGCCATCTCGCAATGCATACTGAGCCCTGAGCACCGCCATTCTCGTAAACCAAGCTGTCATACAGAAAATGAGATGTAGATATAAAATGCTCACTCGAGTATTATAAATGCACACTATCTGCCATAAAGAATATGCATATAAAATAAACTTTCCTCTGCCTATATTTAAAAGCGTTTTTTATAAAGTTTTTTTTTGAGGAAAAAAATATTCTTAAGCGACTTGAGAAAAGGAGGAAGGTTGTTTATTCCATGAAATGTTTCTTTTTCATGTATGATTTTTTTCCTGTGTGTTCATCATGTATAATTCTCTCGTATTTAATATTTTTTATGTATAACTCCTTTTTTTGTGAAAAGATTTTGATGATTATTTGTAGTTCATCAACTTTGTACCAATTATTATGATGTTAAATATTATTGAATATCGTTAATTTTGACTTAATATTATTTTCATAAAATTTGTTCATTAGTAGTTACGGTATTAGATATTTAATAATTAATATCAACATTTTTTATATCGATAATAAAAAAAAGTAATCAATATGAACAAATTTTGTTGATATTGATTATTAATTACGTAGTAATACGATAATCTGTAAAAGTTTTGTAGACTTATCAAAATAATACCATTCCATCTTTCCAGAAAATTTATCCTATCCAAATGATATTATTCTATACTGTTATATATTCAATTTATAGATTGCCACTCGTAAATAAATTATTTCAAAATGATCTATCCTACCCAACTGATACTTTTACCCTTTCATTTCGTCCTTGTGTCAATATTCGACTGTACGATTTTGATAATTTTTAAATCATTTTATTAATTTAATATCTAAGGATAATTTTTATTTTTGCACTGGTCATACTAACGACGTTAGTAGATATTTTATTTTCTGATGTTGGCCACATTGAGGACAATTGGCGGGAAATTGAGGTGTTTTGTGGAGAATATTTTGAGGACGATCAGAATATAATGGCCTGAATGGCGGAATTAAACTAATTGTCGAATTTGTAATAATTTCATAAATAATTTAGTCAAAGTGACAAGATTCGTACATTTCTGAGATAGCCTTATACGACAATATGACAAATAAAAATTATATTTTTTAGCTATTTAGCTATTCAACTACGGAAACTTAATAGATAGCAGCAAATAAAACGTATTTGATAATTTACCTGCGTAAAAACTATCATTTGAAATGAACTACCAAGCTGCCAAACCACTGCCGAAGCAATCACCCCGTGCACTTGCAAGAGCTGGCACCCCACGCTGCCGCGGCGCGATAAGACGAATTGTTATTTGAACTGCCATTAATCCAGCGGCAGACAGATGTCGCTGTAGTCTATTATTTTTGACACATTGACTGTCATTTGTTTGTACGACCGATGATTTATTTTCGGGGCGTTTGACTCGTTTCGTAATTGACTCGTTAGGTAGTTAACAACCCTTTTAGAAAACGAACAAACAGATTAGAATTTAAGTTTTATTTATAAAATGGAACTAGTAAACAGACATGCAGTCCACCTGATGAGCTTAGTTTCCTTTCTGCCGAAAGGAAACTAAGCTCATTAGAAATTGGTGAAGCAGTGGTACCTTTGGTTGAACCATATTGGTACTACGATTTAGAAAGTAGTCGTTGCAATCTATCAACATCTACTTTAGTTTAGTCTAGTAATCCCCAAATATGTAGACTAAACAATTTACGTACGATCAGGTTGAATTTGTCTTGTCGGAGGCAGTATGTGGATAATTATGGACTACAGCTACTATATAAAATCAAGTGGCCTGCATTTTTTTTTTATTATGAAAGAGTAAGAAACGGGCATGCAGGCCACCTGATGTTAATTGGTCACTGCAGCCCATGGACAACCACCTCCAATCTCAAATAGAACAGAAGTTCTCTTTAAGGATGCATGCGGATGTGTTCCTACTCATGAGGACTAAGATGGTCACCTCCAATAATGTGTATCCTGCAACCACACCTCCCCAACCGGAACACAATACATGAAGAACATGTTGCTTTACGGCGGCTTATGAGGGTTGCGGTAGTGCCGCCCCGGGCGAGCTCTAACGGCTCTACCACCTTTTAAATTCTACCTGCATATTTTATTGCCGTTCTCTTAACATAAAAATACCTACTACATACTAAGAAAACAACTTGTTGATACCATTCAATGACGAATATGTGAACAAACTACATTACGCATCCCTACGGCGAATGCCTTATTGGGGGTAATATCAATAAAATTAAGCGCTATGACGCACCATGCGGCTTTGCGCCTACGCTGCTCATTCGTTAGAACGATCACTTTTACTTTAGTAGCTCAATATAATAAAAAGGTCTCTCTCACCTATCTATAGAATTATTACTTCTACTTTAGTAGCTTGGTTTGATAAAAAATGTATTTGTACATGTACTGAAATACATACTGTAAGGAGTAGGTATGACGCAGACACCAGGTACCGCCGGAGCCATCAGGAGTTATTTATAAATAAAATATAATCTTCTTTTAATAATATATCAACACGGAATACAACCAAACGACTTGTTTAATTTATTTGAGGCGAGGTAAAGGACATGGCGGTATGAGAGAACGTCATTTCATATACCGTCACGGCTAGTTTGTCATTAAAACTACGTACGTCTAGAGTTATTTCACATCAATCTGATCAGTGAAGTCTGTTGTGCTTCTTTCATAGTATTTAAAATCAATAATAGCACGACTATAAATTATGTAGCGCGTTTGCGTTTCCATGCATCATAAATTGAACTCTTTTTCAACAAAAGCCCATCAATATTGACAGCATCGTGTTTTTATTTAGCTCTATAGTCATTATGAGCTGTCCATTAGGAGTCGATAACATGCGCTACATTTTAATATACCGCTTTCTTTCTTTACCGTATTTATGCTTACGAAATAATTTCGTCTGGTTTTTTTTCTCCCAATCAATCTTAGCCAATAGGGCGCTAAGAGCTAATGAACTGTTTTTACATTATAATTCAAATTCAAATTCAAATATTTTATTTCATTGTAAGGTACACTTAATGAACGTCAAGGGTAAAGTGTAAAATCAATACATCGGCTTTGAGCGTCCTGTTGGCTAAGGTAGACCGGTAAAACATATTATTGTAATATTGATATTCATTAAGTTTATGTTGATAATTTGCTTGCATGGTAGTTTTCTACTATACAAATATAAAAAATAAAAATCAAAATATTGACCACATTACTATCTGGGTAATCCGGGCTTACTATCCGTATCTTATGTAACGATTTCGAAGTTCTTCGTTCTTTGTTTCCTGTTTACTTTTGCTAGTCATTTCATAATAAACGTTGATTACAAGTGTCTATTGGTAGCAATATCAAAATCCTGCCTATTTTTATGTGAAAAGAGTAGCAAACGAGTATGCAAATCACCTGATGTTAAGTAGACGCAGCCCATAAACATCCACGTACAACTACAAACAGAAATTTAGAATCCTATCTGAGCTCGAACGTAGATACGTTGCTACTCCTGAGGACTACGACGGTCGTCTCGCTTCAGAGTGTATCCGGCTACCGCACCTCTCTGAAACACAAGTAATGCTTTACGGCGGATTATGAGAGCGACGGTGGTACCTCCCCAGTCAAACTATAGTTCTCCCACCTTTATGAATTTCCGTCATCTCTTTTATATTCACGAAATAAATGGCTCTAATTGAATACAAATATGTTAATAGTGTTGAATATTCCGTAGCTTGTATTCATGTCTATAATCGACCTCACATGGGTGCGATTATAAGTATGCGATGGAGAGCTAATGTCGTCCATTTGGTACGTGTCGGGTTACCTTTTAATTGGAGCGGGCATGACATTTTTCAGCCATGGGTTCGGCACCTCGCCATACATCACACTGTATGATTGAGTAGGTGCGTAGCTAGTACAAATTGCCTTGACTCGTGCTTATTAATTTATTATGACGTCTAAGTTTCATGTTTTGAAAGGAGAGTATGAGTTGTAAAGGGTTAGTTGATAATTTATTTTCGTACAACATACTTATAGTTATTTATTAACTAGACTAAGTTGTATAGTCTAGTCATTAGATGACACTTTTCTATTTATGTTTTACTCAAATAAATTATCAATTTGTATTTGACGACTCGTGTGGCGCAACACTGACAATATACCTGAGATTATCATGCAGGGAGCTCTTGGTTGATCCCCAGATAGGGTGATATCAAAATAATGATTTTAGATTTTTATTGGTCTGGCTGTTTGGCTCTTTTTTATGTGCCCAAAGCAGAACAAAACGGAAACGAATGCTACGCAATGAGTATCAATACCTATCAAATAAACATCACGCGATGCTGCTTAAGACTAATACGCAACGCCTTAATAGTGCCTTACCATACCCTTTTATTTACTACAAAAACATTCTAACAACGAACATTTATACAAGAAAAAATTAAAAGGAAAACTATACAAAACAAAACATAGTATATGAAAAAAAGATAAATCAGCATGGCTTTTACATCTACGTTTTTAATTTTCTTTTTTTAGATTTTTTAAATGAATGCCTGACTCATCTATAATTTCCTTTGTATTATGTTGACATGTTTTGTTAATAAATTAAAAAATATCAAAATTTATAACCAGCGACGACATTTTCCTCGCGAAATAGGCCACGAAAATAGCATCGTAACTCTTCATTTAATCATTATAATTCGGGCGCGTTCCCGTTATTTATACCTCGACATTAACCAGCGAAATAACCGATAATATTTCCCATAGGTCCTTCGTTAGCTACATACACGTACTCATACAACTGCCACATTAATCGCTTATCATTTTTGGCTCCAGCCACCTTGCGTGCCTCGGGAGTCATTTGATTTGACATTACGAGTTATCACCGCTTTCCGATGTTTTTAACGTCGATTGCACGTTTCCGCGTTATATTCGTATTGATATTATTTTGTTTGCATTTAACGATCTTTTTATCTGACTGTGCAACCGGAGAGATACCAGCGCCACAAGTATTTCTAGCATGAAGCCATGGTTGCCGGCTGACTTAAATGAATTGAGCACCTTAGGCATCAGGAGTTGGTTACAGGTACCCCTGGAAGGCAGTAGCACTTATAATAAAAAAGAAGGGGTATATGTATATGTGTGTGTGTTTGTTTTGATTGTGTCTGCACGAATGTCGGTGTGTATGTAGGTGTAGTAAGTCTTTATCTCTTCGCTAACTTTATTTTTATATTATAGAGCAACAAATTCGCAATAGTCCAGGATCTAACTGTAGTAATGATTACTGAAATAAGATTTTCAATAGTAATCAAAGCACAACTCGATGAGCTTTTTATTATTGGTACAAATTTTATAGTAGCCACTTGAATAAGCTGTAAAAGGTCCATTGTGAAAAACATCTGCGCCACAAAATCATTTGTCAGTCGCCGACAATTACAACGGTTCCACGATTGGATTTAATGTTTTTAGATTTATTTTAGATTAATATCGTACTAACAGAATAACATTATAATATTTTTAAAGTTAAAAACAAAATGTGCAGGCATCTGCTATTAATTGGTCGCTGCAAACTTAGGCATCCACATACAACTTCGAACAAGACTTAAGGCCGACCTGAATTGGTTGAGAACTCCTGAGGACTGTAATGATTGTCTTGCTTATAGCAGCTTTGCTTATTCCAGACAACCTTTTTGGTTTTTTTGCGTTGGACAAACCCGGAACGTGTGCTTTCCGCCACGGGACCGAAGGACGGGTATGTGGGGCTCCAACTCACTAAAAAACCTTCGGGTGTCCTTCTCGATCTTGCTCCAAACGAAACAAAATTTGTTTCACGGTAAAAAGAATGCCGGTGGTATCTTTCCAGTAGAAACTAATTTCAAGCGCAATCAAAGGCCACAATCAATTAAAAACAAGATAAAATATATTCCATGTACGTTACAAATATAAATTCATAGTTTAGTAGTAGGGTTCAACCACCTGCCAAAAATATAAGTATATTTAATATTAAATTAAGTAAACTGTTTATGTTCCAACACTGTATAAGGTATCTCGGCTAAGTGTTCTTGCGTGACAGACATATTACATGTTTACTAACACCGTCGTAAAGTTATTATTGTACCTTGTTATTTTATTGCCGCGTTTATGGAAGGTCGACAAAATCGTTAGTAATGCAATATTACCGTAAGTGATTTTTTATGTTCCCTGCCCCCTGGGAGGCTTCGAGTAAACTTGTGACGCTGCAATACGGATAGGATCAATATTATATTGAGGTTATATAAAAGGGAAAATATAGTGAAGTGCATAGCTCTGCGACGTGTAGATTGTAAGCAGCGTCAATATGAGTACGTTGGTTTTGTTTTTTATGTTAGAAAAGTAGCAAACGAGCAAACCACCTGATGTTATGTAGTCGCAGCCTTAGACATCCACGTACACGTCCAAACACGTCTAAAATACTATCTGAGCTTGAACGTAGATACGTTGCTACGTCTGAGAACAAAGTCGCCTCGCTTCAAAGTGTAGCCCGCAACCGCACTTCTCCAACCCAAACACAAGAAATACTTTACGGCGGATTGTGAGGGCGGTGGTGTACCTTCCCGGTCGAAATATAGTTTTTCCCACTTTAAATCTTTGAGGTTTGTGGCAAATATCTGTAGAGAGGTGTAGTTGCCGGCCACACTTTGAAGCGAGGCAACTATTATCGTCCTCAATATATGGGTTGCGAGTACTTAACATCAAGCGGTTTGCATGCTCGTTTGCTACTCTTCACATATAAAAAAAAGAAAAAAGAAAGATAAATAGAAACCTGAGGGCTGTCACATATGTTTTATTACCCTTGAGGTCCAATACAGGTTGGTATTGGCACTGAAAGATGAAGAAAAAGCCATATCAGATTTTTTATGAATCAAAAACTCCACGCAGTCATCGGGAAATTTAGTTACTTTATACATAAAACAATTCCTTCTGATTACTTTGTTGCTCGTCAAACAATAATACTGTGTTCATTAAGATAAATCATTTTCACAGTCAGTGGATACAAAGAACTCAAAAGTTCCGAAGTTAGTTTGTTCTTCCAAACTTTTTACATTTGGTCCAATTCGTGTTTCGACAAGCATTGTCTTATCAACGGCGATAATTAATAGCTTTGTGAATTATATTACTAGATTTTTCCCGTGGTTTTGCCCGTGCAGTCCATGTTATAATACGTCAAATAAATCATCCAGCTCTATTTTACATATGACAATCTAATCTATTCTAAATCATACAACATTTTATCGCCTCTTTTCCCTTAGACGTCTCGAAAATTCATCCCAATTTGTGTTAAAATTTAAGCCATATATAAAACATGTTTGCAAAATTTCAGGATTCAGGATGCAAATGTTCAGCTACTTCGGCTGTGCGTGATCTCTGGGTCATCAGTCACATTCCTCTTTAATATATTATAAGTGTATAGATATAATATTTCTAGTAAGACTTATATGTAGCGGTTTTAGCTGTAACATTAAGAGGAAATCTACAGCTCTAGGAACAGGAAAACTTTTTTCGTTTTTGATGTTACATGATGGTTGATGATTAACATGGTGTTCACGTTTTTCCCATCTTCATAGTTCATGCATTGAAATGCATAATACATGGTGGTATCGTTTGCTGTAAAGTAGTTTTAATAACAACTTAATAGCAAGGATGATATAAAGTAGCTCATATTTTGCCCGTTCAGAGTCAGACAAATTGAGAAATGGCAGAATGGCAAGCACGGACCGGAAGAAAATTATTTACGTAACGCCAAACTTCCTACGCCACTTGTTGATGCCGTTCGCCGTGAAAATATTCATTTTATTATTATTTCCTGAACCAGTTTTATGATAAAGTATCATCTTTCGAGTTATTTCTGTTTATTTTGATTCTGTTGAAGCAAATCGAATTTATTTCTGTTTATTGCTGGCACTTTGCCGGCTTTTTCCTATGTTTGCTCGACTCCATTTTATTACGGATAAATGTTTTTGCTACGCTTATTAGTCCTAATTCATGAAGATATACACATGGATTCGATATTGATTATGATTATTCTAGTATGCCATGTTGAATTATCATAATAAGGCTACAAGACAATGAGTAATTTACTTTGATTCATATTACATTAACTTGAACGCTTTAATTTGGTGGTACCGTCACCAAGCCCTTTTCTAGCGTGAAGCGATTCTTGCGTTTCGGTAGAAAAATGTAGTCACTGGCTCGTTTACATATAAAGTAGCTATACTTTGAAGGGAGGTGGCCATCTCAATCTTCAGGAGTAGCAACGCATCTACGTTCGAGCTCAGATAGGATTTCAGTCGTGTTTGTGGTTATACGTGGATATCTATGAGCTGCGACTACTTAAAATCGGTTGGTTTGCATGTTCGTTTGCTACTTTTCTCACATAGAAAGTGTCTTTCTGAATCTTCAGATGCTGTGAACAGTTCACAGCTGCCGAATAATCTGTGATCGATTCCTACTCTCTTGTCCTATATGGAATTGATTACGGATGTCCATTGACGGCAGTATCCATTTACAATTAGCATGATTGCCTGCTCGTTTGTTATACTCATTAAAAAAAATAAACTTGTGTTAAAATCTTTCAACATATCACAAATGAATTAAACTTGCCAATACGCTCTATGTTAAGGAAGCTATCTAAAATAAGTTGCACATGAATGAATAAAATGTTTCCTAATAATGCGGTACAAAAATAGACAATATTTAAATTATTATTATATCATAGAATTTTGTAATGAGATTAAAGAAGAAAATAAATGTTCATACCACGCATTATATTTATGCCTGAAAAAAATCTCATCCAAACTTTATCGAAGATGCGAGGAAAATAGCCTTCGCAATATCTGTTATCGATATTCCATCGGATTTCCGGTTAATTTCCCCATAAAAGGTCGAAATATCCCAGCTTGGGGACAACAATGACATTATTTCAGGGTAAAGTTGATTTTGTACGCACGTACGCTTCGCAACAAGTGGCCCAATAATATTCTCAGAAAACGGAATCAGGTTTATTGAGCAACAGATAATAGAAAAGGGACAGTATTAAGTAATTGTTTGTAGAATATTCAAGTTATTATTATGTGTACAGAAAATATAGTAAATAATGAAGCCTGTAGTTTATCCGCATAGATACATATGTTAATAATTGGGGTGTACTTCGTCAATATACTTCGACTTCGACGGATATAAACTGCTTGTCTTGCCCGCAAAGAGTGCAGTTGTACATTAACCTGCAGAGAGTACGCGTGTTTAAGTATATTTAAAAAAGTTATGTTATAAATACAGACACTACAAACTTCGCTTCGGAAATACATCTTCCAGATCTTTTTCTACGTACAACAGCACTGGTAAACGTTGGTATTTAGCTTTTAAGGGTTGTAAGGGAGCCATACTTAAACAACTTCCTACTTAGTCTATTGAAGCGATTTATCTGTGAGTGATTTCAGGCCTTTAAAGGATTAAAGATTTAAATGAGATTTTTTTTATTGTGAAAGAGTAAGAAACGGGCATGTAGGCCACCTGATGGTAAGTGGTCACTGCAGCGCATGGACAACCACGTCCAATCTCAAATAGAACAGAAGTTCTATTTAAGAATGGACGTGGATGCGTTCCTACTCTTGA
>DWON01002795.1:0-19622 GCA_018251015.1 Phocides pigmalion okeechobee
ATATATACTTAAAAGCTAAACATGGTAACTAAGTTATTGTTGTTTTAATATTGTGTATTGCTTGTGGATTAATAGGCCACAATATTCACTTAACATCAGACGGCTTGTAGGCATGCTTGTTCTCGATTCAATCTCACGAAGGCAACGAAGCGATTTACGAATAACACCAACTTTATACATTATTCGTTCTATTGCGCGAAGTTTTTGCACAAATTACTTATAATAAGACGCTACGAGTGTTACATGAGAGGTACTTGAAAAGTTTTTTTGCTCCCCAAGTATGTTCTCTACTACGTATTAAATTCTAACTGTGATTTTTTGTACGAGTTTCCAAGTATTATGTAAAGGTCTAGGATGTTATAAATACTAATGTTTTTTATTTCTTAAAACATGTTTTTCACACGTTCATATTTATGTGGCTTTGCAGCGTGTTATTAAGTAATTTATTATGAAAATTTTTGACTATGTAACTTGCACTACGAGGTAAACCATTTCATGTCCCTCCGACCATCACTTTTTGTTCCAACCGCACCCGCATCGCGACTGCAGAACAAATTAGGCCAACTGCTCTCAGTACAGTTGCGCTGCAAGCTACAACAAGGGTGCACGCCGCACCGAACGTTCTCAATTCAATTCACTTATTCACTTACAGTGCATTCGCTTATTCGCAAAGTGGCTTGCAGGCGTCAATAAAAATTTACTTCAGTCGCTCTGACATTTATTTATTTTGATATTGAATGTACCTATCGTGTTTCAGGTGATTTTTGTTATATATGCTATTGAGCGCATAGTTCCGTGGCACATAGTGTGTCGGTGAACAAAGTCTTAACTTCGTCGACCGACAAATTTACTTCAGCCGCTTTAACATTGATTTATTTTCATATTTAATGTTCATATTGTGTTTCAGGTTATGTTTGTTATTTATGCTATTGAGGGCATAGCTCCTTGCTTATATGGTTTGTCGGTGAACAAAGTCTTGACTTTGTCGACCGACAAATTTACTTCAGTCGCTCTGACATTTATTTATTTTGATATTGAATGTTCATATTGTGTTTCAGGTTATGTTTGTTATTTATGCTATTGAGTGCATAGCTCCTTGCTTATATATATTAGTTTGTCGGTGAACAAAGTCTTGACTTTGTCGACCGACAATCTTTATCTTTTACTTTTAACTATTTAACTGACCAACGTTACGTTTTAACGTCCGGGCGGATACTTATAACGTCAGGACGGAAACTTATAAGGTCAGTGTGGAAGGCCATTTGTATGGATGATCGTTAGTACATAACTACAAATAATGAATAATATCTATAAATAATTATTACTTTAAATTGTTATTGCCGGTAATGACACTCCACAACTCTACTATTGGGGAGTCCCATCTACACGGGAATCCAGTTATTGGAACGGAACTGTTAAATTAGTTCTGTCCGTAGGTGTCCTGACCGACCAAGCGTGCCTGAGTTGGCCTCTTGTGTGGTTGAGGTAATATTGAGAACAGAAATATATAGCGATAAAAGTCCCTTACGCAGAAGTAGACCTTTCCTACCTGTTATCAGGGAACAAACTTCTTTTGCGTTTAAATGTAATGAAGAAATAATTATTCCATATCACATTTTTATAAATTACATTGAGTACTTTAATTCCGACTATGTTCATTTTAAATCAACTTTAGTGTCACTAAAAATCCAATATCGAATTATTTCGTCTATTCCACCATTTCGTAAAATATTTTAGAGTCGCAGCCTGTAAATATTTCGCAAAGCAAGGCTCTGTGGAATTCCTTAGGGTGTATTAAGATTCACTTCCGAAAATGGTAAATGTTGAAGACATTTTCGAATAAAATTCTTCCTACATTTTGGCTGTAAAATACTTATTTTTTTGTTTCCATATTTTAACCATACTCTCACATCATACGCTCTTTTTATCTCATGTTTACGCTAGATGATTTATCTTACCATTGTTTACATACATATATTTTATAATGAACAAAGGTACAAATGTGCATGCTGCCCACGTGGCGTTTAATGGTCACTCTCGTCCATCATCGCCTGTACTATGATCATCACATAATCATCGATCCATTTATATTCCATAGCTGGTCATTGGTTTCATCTTAAAATGAATTCATTTTATAACATTTTAAGTAAGAGGAGTAAAAGAATGTGCAGGCCACCTGGTTAAATAGTATCTGCAACCCATATACAACACTCAACTTCAAACAGTTCCAAAGTCCTTTCTGACGTCGTGTGTACGTTGCTATTCTTCAATACTGCTTCGCGTCTCCAACCGAAACCACTGCTTTCAGTTGGACTGAGAGAGCGGCGGTGGTATTACTCCGGTCGAATTCTAGTTCAACGACTTTCTGATAATAGGCATATGTGATTAGATAAAATTAGATGAGAAGGTTTAAGGTTCACACTGGCCGAGTTCGGATTCTGTTACCAACGAAATGAATACATATAATTTCACCCCAATATACATGTGTTAAACAGTCTTCATTAAGCATTGAACGGGCAATAACAGGGAGAATTACTCGCCCCTACTTTACGCTGCCCTAATGGGGGTAATGAAGACGGACGACTCACCCTTAAGTTCAGCGATAATGTGAATTAGTGTTTATTTGTTTGAACGTACCTCCGTTACCCTGGTTCACTAACAAAACATGTATGAAGTATTTAAAGTTACTAAAACTTATTATGATTTTACTGTAGTATCTTCTCTAAATATTATAAAACAAAGTCCCTGTCGCGACTGTCTGTCCGCGATAAAGTCAAAAGTACTGAACGGATTTTCTCACAGTTTTCAACAACAGGTAGGGTGATTCCTGAGGAAGGTTTTGGTGCACAATAAGACTTTTTTTATAAATTGGGTGAGAAATGAAATAGTTAAACTCAATATAGTAATTCAGTCGTCGTTCGATAAAGACGTTCCTAATTGTTAGTTTTTGCAACTAGGTAATGACAAACAAAAATAATGTAAGTAAATACCCGAGCGAAGCTGGGACGGGTCACTAGTTTTTTATAAATTGGAAGTTATACCTTATGTGATGGTAGTGTGTGGTATCCCAAATGCCAACCTACAAGTAATGCTAGTCTTTATATATATAATTCTTCAGTGCGTGTGTATATCACTAAACTCCTCTTAAACAGCTGAACCGTTTTTAATGATTTTTTGTGTATCTTCAGTTGGATCCGAGAATGTTTTAGATTCTCAATTGGACCTAATATGTGGCACTAGAATAGGATGCAAAGCTCATATCTCTGTTCTTGTTGACCTGCAAATAATACCAGATTTACATCACAATCGCTACCAACAATTCGTTTGGTACCCACACAAAATCACTTAGACCAAATCGTGTCGTACTTTTTCAGGGCACAAAAAGTGTTGCCAAATCTCTTCAGACAAGTATTGTACATAATGTTCAGTGACGTGCCTCAGACCCGCGTCAATCTGAGCGTACTACACGCCACAACTTTTTGCTTAGCGTATTCTTTTTGCGTTTGCTCGAAATAGGACGTTTTAAGGGTCCCACTGACTAAGAGTCTGCCGTAGATTTTATTCTGGCAGTTCATTTTAACGAACCACATACTAACAGTTAATTTAATAATAATAATTTTAAAGGTGGGAGAACTATAGTTTGATCGGGGAGTTACCACCGTTGCCCTCGTAATCCGCCGTAAAGCATTACTTGTGTTTCGATTGGAGAGGTGCGGTTGCCGGCTATACTTTGAAATGAGGCGCCCATGCCATCTTCAGAAGTACCAACGATTCTACGTTCGAGCTTAGATAAGACTTCAGTCGTGTTTGTGGTTGTACGTGGATGTCTGTGGGCTGCGACTACTTAACATCAGGTGGTTCACATGCTCGTTTGCTCCTCTTCTCAAATAAAAAAATCTTTATTGAAACATCACAGATTCCTTTTATAATTTTACAGTATTATCTAATAAAATATGCATTTGGTCATATATGGACCTTCTATTTGTTTGATGATGATCAGAATGCTGTTGGAGGTCTCCCGGACACTTCATCAGGGAGGTAGAGCGCTTAAGCATTGTAGCGTAAAAGTAACTAACAGGCGTTTATGCAAACGTCCCTCATGCACTACAGTACGGAGGTAACCCCATCAACATTCTGAAAACATCATTATATTGATATTGAAGAGTATGGCTTTTGATTAAACCTAAGGTTGCTCGTGTAAAAAAATTTAAGCTACTGCGGCCCATGGCTTGTCAGTAGCGCATTTCGACTATTACTAGCGCGTCAGTCCACGTTCTGTCAGATGTCGGCCGGACAGTCCGCAACCTCAAGACTGTTACGAGTGAACACATCATGTATCAATATATTGACACATCTACATTTTGTGAACTAAAGTGTAAGTATGAATTTATTTTGACAGCAATATTGAATGCTTTGTTTCAATTGCCATACATTTTTTCCATACTTTTTCCTTTTGGTATATAAATTATAAACCTTCGAATATTTACACAGTATAAATACGTTTAAATATGTTTTGGTAAACGTTTGATACTACATGAGTGACATGTTTACCAAGGGCCGGCTGGCGGCCGGTCGAAGGTTATCGCATCTTAGTTATCCGCCTAAAGACGATAATCGGCGATGTATACTGTTTTTCACGGGATGTCGTTTAAAAATTGTCTGTGTGTGTAGTATGTGGGGGTAGTTGTAGTAGTTAGTAATATTCGCTAGTAGTGAGTGTACCTCTAGTCCGTGGTAAGCAGGCCAATCGATCAGAAATATGAGTGGAGGCAAACTGTTATAAAGTGCTACGAATCTGCTACGGGTATGGACCTACTAGCAGTCTACAGGACTACGGCGTTCTTCAGAAATACGAATACTATGTGAATACTATTAGCAAATATTACTTTCTATCATTAATCTACGCCTATGGCCGCGTTATTTAAGCTTTAAAAAGAACCTTTTTTTTACGAAATTATTGCTTAAAATAGCGGTTATCTTAACTATAATCATTTTGGTCATTTACTCAGCGTCAATATAATTTAATCAGTTTCAGAATAATAAAGCATGATAGTACGTAAAGTATAACTAGGTAAATAATATAGGCAGTTGATGTACAAAAATTTGAGGACATTTGATAGTTGTTTTTGTGTAAAAGAAACACAAAAAACACGCAATGTTTCACTTTTATATATTAGTAAGCATTCTGTTTATTTCTCTCTTATTTAGAATCATTCTTGTGTGATCCAAATAAAGAATAAATAAACTCAAATTAACTTTTCCATTTCGGTAAAATACCTTCCTAAAATAGAGCCTAAATATAAAACAAAGCCAGTTGTCCCTTGACAGCTGACTCTTAACTTTTAACGCAGACGTTGACGTTAGCGGCGGAGTGACGGCTGACGTAGGCACGTTACGACGCCCGACAGTTTTGACGTGACGTACGTGTAAATATAAAAGTAAAAACAGAATAAAAAAGTGAATGTACTGAACTAAAAGTTTTCTAAATATATCATTATTTTACGCGTACTTACAAATAACTTGGAATAACTTATATAAAACATTTTAGTGTCACAGAAATAAAAATGTAACAAGCGACTTGACAGCTACATTCCCGCCAAAAGACGGAGTGACATTCGTCGTTATTGACAACTGACATCACTGACGTAATGTAGTTAGAAGTAAATGTACACAGAATTCCGTTATCTGTCGAACTGCTTTATGTGGGATAGAAAGTAAAAGAGAGAAAAGATATAAAAAAATATACATAGATTAATCTATTAGTAGCAATTGTCAATAGTTTCCCTCGTAACCGCAGTTTAGCCGTTACCACTACCATGCAACTGGTTGGTCTTATTCTCAAAGTGCTTATAAATGTTTTACATAAAATAAAAACATCCGACGTATAGATAACATTCATTTTTACCCATCTACGGTAAAGCATAATAAAGGTTATAATTTTAACCGGCTATACATGGGTGTATGTTGTTACTTCAAAAACTATTTTATAGAATTTGATAAACAAGGTATCGTATGCGTTTTAACATTTCGCGCGTCATAACTTATATTATAACACAAGAATATTCGATTTAGTTGAATTAATAATTTATAATTTCGTGCTGAAACGATTTTTTTTGCATAACTCGTTCGAAATCAGCAATTAAAAAACGTTAATCATGATTACCCGTTATATAGTAAAACTAGCTTCCCGACATAGCTTCGTTCGGGTAAAAAAGTTTATATTTACTTACATTATTTCTCTTTCATACATGCATCCAGTTATTAACTAGTTGCAAATACTCGTACTAACAATTCGAAACATCTAACTCGAACGACGGCTGAATTACTATATTGCATTTAACTGTTTAATTTCTCGCCCAATTAAAAAAAAAAAAACATAACTTATGCACGAAAACCTTCCTTAGGAATCGCTCTACCTGTTGTTGAAAACTGCGAGAAAATCTGTCCAGTACTTTTTGAGTTTATCACGAAGATGGACAAACGCGTCGCGGGACTTTGGTTTACAATATTTAGAGATGAAATTGTAGATCTAAATAAAAGTCAGTTTGCTCCATATCTCAGTAAGGCAAGATCAGTAGCTCTCAGCACAATATAAGTGATGCGGGTTCAAACATTCTGAGCTTAGTGGACGTTTTATAAATACGCTGCCGGGTTTCATTATAACGAGTGCTCCGCCCGAATATTTCTTGCAATAAAGATGTCGTCGCAAAAAATCGGGACGGGACTTATTATGTTTTAAGACCCCCTTCAAAGTACGAACGATTTTCATTACGTGTACGAACGGTCGGTCGGGTCGCCTTTTATGAGAATATGTCTCTCCAAATACGGTGTTCGGGGTTAACAACTAAATTGTTTATCTGTTGTATTGGTACTTTTTAAATATTAATTTTCTATGAGCAAGATAGTGGGTCGTTATTATATGTTATGAAATCGTGTCCGTAGTAGTCGTAGTCGTCATGGTTTGTGCGTAGGCATTGATAGTCGTCGTGGTTTGTTTGTAGGTGTTCGTAGTCGTCATGCTTTATGTCTTAGTGACTGCGGCAATGAATAAGTTAAAGCCTTTTGCCTTATCTTGGAATTGCGGATAACGAATAACTTTATACAAAAACTTTTAGAGTGTTATTAATAACCTCCAGATGTTAACATCAACAACTATGAAAAAGATATAAATAGGGAGAGAGAGGTAGAGATAGAGAAACTCATTATTGTCATTTTTCAAACAATTAGTTCCAATGTTTCAACGACGCTGCTGGTGACAATCGGACTGGTTCGTATCTCGTGCAGAGAATTACTATCCATATTTAGCGCAGGGATGCGACTAGCATTCTTACATCGTTTGGACACGAACTCGCTGTAGATTTTTAGGTTAGACTTTTATTATAATTAGTTAAAATGTTGTTATTGTTATTAACATTTAAATGTAAATAAATATTTTAGTCATATCCAAAAAATAGATTCTGACGAATTGAGAATCTTAATCCGAGGAATTGAGTATCTTTTTCGAAGTCGGTTAAAAACAGTTGTTACAATGAGTTCGACCGGGGAGCTACCACCGACATCCTCGTAATACGCCAAGCAGTTCTTAAATTTAAATTTCGGTTGCCGCTGACCAACTGTGGTGGTCGGATCCAGTTGCCGGCTGTACTTACAAGCGAGGCCACCATCTCAGCCCACAAAAGTAACTATGCACGGCAGGCACGACTAAGTCCTGTTTGTGGATGATAGGATGAGACCATTAAATATGAGGTGACCTGTACACTTGTCACTTTTCCAACAAAAAAGCAAGGGAACATGAGGATACATCTGTATATATCGCTTCTATGTCATGTATGGGTTAACCATGGAGATGAATAAACAAAATAAACAGTTCAGAAATGTTAAACGTTGATGCTATCAAAACTCTCGTTCCAAATACAGACGGCTTACGTACAGATTACAATTTACGAATCTCCGCAATATTTCAAGGCACTAAACCTCAGATGGTCTTTAAGCCGTGAAATATAAATTTATAACACCCATAGCCGATACCAAGTTTTGCTATACAGCCCCGTATTTACGTGTTCATGTCTCACTGCAAACGATCAACTATATGAGATTTATTTTTATTCTCAAGATGGCAATTTATTAAAGGACTAATGAGTTTAGGCTCCGCACGGGTTCATATGCAACATCACTTTGCGATTTATTTTTTTCTTAAGATGGAAATTTATTAAAGGACTAATGAGTTCAGGCTCCGCACGGGTCCATATGCAACATCACTTTGCGATTTTTTTTTATTCTTAAGATGGCAATGTATTAAAGACTAATAAATTCAGGCTCCGCACGGGTATGGACCCGTCTGAATATGGATGCAACATCAATTTGTGATTTATTTTTATTCTCAAGATGGCAGTTTATTACAGACTAATAAGTTCAGGCTCTGCACGAGTCCATATACAACATCACTTTAAAAATCCGGAAATTCTCAGCTTTTCTCTGCTATAATATACATGTGTTAATATTAACATAGCCTCTAAGTAATCTGTTATTAACCTCATATGGGTCGTCTGTTACCTGAAATAAATTATTTTTATTTTTTAAACATGTAAACTTTCCTCTTGAATTACTCTGTCTATTGATGAAAACGCGCATTAAAATCCGTTGCGTAGTTTGAAAGATGTAAGCGTACAGACAGCGGGAAGTTACTTTCTTTTATATTTCGGAGAGATGGTGTGAAGTAAGCATATCTAACGTCACAATTGTTGACTTACCGACTTATGTTCTGAACATAAATCGGTAAATTATTTATTCCATTTATTATTCTAATGGAATGGAATATAATATGGAATGGAATATAAACTAATTAAAACAACATTTCCGGCAACGCGCTTTCTTAAATATGCGGTTTCGCTCCGACGTATACAATGTAAACATATACTAGCATTTTTTATATAAATAAAATTTAAGTAATATAGTAATAAAACTGAACATAACAACTAATAACTATTAAATAAATTTTATACCGTAGCAAAAATACAATATTTTAAATGTAATAAAGTGACGATAGCGAAACCGATCTTTCATCGCCGGAGATCAAGCGCTTACCAAGCACTTTCCCTTTTGCAAATTTGGCTTCATAAATTTGTCGAGTTACAAGAGTTTTTTTTCATTCACGCTCGACTTTCCTCAGCAATAAACAGCCAGTATTTCAAATTAACGAATAATTGCCAACTTAGCGCTATTGGATCGGAAGCGGAGAGATGATTTAAAAGAAATATTGGAAATCAAATGGTCCTTGCATTTTTAATTTGATATCATCCTTCTGATATGAAAGAAGAAAAGATGTTCTATTTACTTGTAATGTGTGAAAATCTATTTTTTTTATTTAAAGTAGGTTTTTACAGAACTCTTTTATACATCAATTAAATACCAACTCGTAAGTGCTTTGTTTTGGAGAAATGGTAAACGAAACTTTGATATTTGATAATAGAAGTGATATTTATTTATCATTTAGGTATTCTTTATTTGAATGTTATTGTTAGATGAACAAATGACCGACGTAATGATTAAAGGATGCTCTAGATTTATGACAGGGGAGGTACCACGGCCGATCTCATAATCTGCCGTATAACAGTACTTGTGTTTCGATTGGAAAGGTACGGTTGCAGCTACAGACATTAAATAAATAAAATGATTTAAAAATTACTGAAACACAAGCGATATTTCATAAAGCGTATTTCGGTGTCTCCTGAAAATAAAAACCAGTATAAAAATAAAGGAACAACCGCACAAAACATCGTATATTTCGCATTAAACTGAGAACAAAATGGAACACAGTAGCATTCAACTTAAAAGCACGTCCGAAGCGACTGCATGCACCTAAATGCGATCTCATTGCGAGACCGATATAACTAAACTTGATAAGACACGCCTCCATTTTAAATTCAAATGTTCGTGCTTCTCTCAGAAAAGTATACGAAACAACAGCCTGGTAGTTACTTAAGACTATTGCTTTTATGAACGAAGGATGCGCTGTTGTAACAATGATAAATAACGACTTTTATTATACAGACTTACACAGTCAAAATATAAATATTTACTATGTTTTACCCGTGGCCTCGCTCGTATTAAAGCCCTTGAATAAATATCAAATAAATATAAAATCAAATATGCAGCGAGTAATAACTAAAACAATAAACTGGTACCTAACAACCTTTGTCAAATTCAAAATTTTGACAAGAAATCATGTCTGCCAATACATTTTTTTGAAATATTGTATTTTTAATAAAAAGTATCCTATGTACTTTTATAACCTCTAAGAATATCTGTACAAAGTTTCATGATTATCGGTTGAGTACTTTCGGCATGAAAGCGTAACAAACAAATTTACATTCACGTTTATAATATTAGTATGGATAAAAGTGGGTAAAATAAATTCAAAGACCTGTGTCAGTCGTCCCAAATTTTTGTATATTTCATGTTAATTATGATCTTTGATATTTGTTTAAGGGCTTCTATGCGAGCGAAGCTGCGGGAAAAATCTAGACCTTAATAAATATAAGAGTAGGAACGCATCCGGGTCCATCCTTATAGAACTTCTGTTCTATTTGAGATTGGACACGGTTGTCCACGGGCTGCAGTGACCACTTAACATCAGGTGGCTTGCATGCCCGTTTCTTACTCTTTCATTATAAAAAAAATAGTACCATTAGCAACTTAAACTATAAAACAAGTGGAGTTTGATTCAAATATTCGTACATTCTCAATTTGTGGCTTTAAATATTGCTCAGAATATCAACGGTGAGTGCTGATGCAATTGCCAGAAGTTAACCAAATATGTTTGGGAAATAGATGGAATTCATGAGAACGGTGAATTATGAACTTCGTTGTGGGGATATGAGTTTGGGTGCAAATATTAGATTTGCTACATTTGAATATCAGAAATTAAAGTTGGTGGATCCGAGCAAACCGAAAGCATTAGATTTAAACTCAAATAAACAATTTAAAAGGTGGTAGAGCCGTTAGAGATCGCCCGGGTGGTACCACCGCCACCCTCATAACCCGCAGTAAAGTAACATGTTCTTCATGGTTTGTGTTTCGGTTGAGGAGGTGTGGTTATACACATTATTGGAGGCGACCATCTTAGTCCTCAAGAGTAGGAACGCATCCGCGTCCATCCTTAAATAGAACTTCTGTTCTCTTTGAGATTGGACGTGGTTGTTCATGGGCTGCAGTGACCACTTAATAGGTAGCCTGCATTCCCGTTCCTTAATGTTTCACAATAATAAAAACATTCACACAACAACACAATAAAAAAACAACAAATTCATACGACAGTATAATACGGGTTAAAAGTTTATATGAATATATTGTTATATCAACTTCAAAGTATCAAAAGGTATAACTATCAAAAGGTATAACTATCAAAAGGTATATATGTGAATGTATATATACCGTATATATAAATGATGCAAATACAGTGTGTTTTGAAGGAAAAGTCATTGTTTTGTTAATAATTTATAATAACATTCTGTTGTGTTTGCTGTCTGCATAAAAGATACAGAAGCTCCCTCATACAGCCGTCGACTGTGTTAGAAGTTTTCTTTGTCTCAAACGAAACAGCAATGATCAAATTGTTAGCTGCTGCAAGCTACACTACGTTTCACTTAGACGCCACCGAACTGTTCCTACGCTCTGTAAATTATTCAGTTTGAGTGCTTTCACGTTTCCATTTTATATTTCATGCACTATCTTTCTGTGATTGGCTACAGATTCAACCTTAATCAAAGACTTGCTTGTTGCATTTTATTTACGTTAACAACATATGTTCATAAATTAAAATAATAATCAAAAATTAAAAAGTAAATGATTGAAATGTTTTCATAATATTAGTAATATTTTTCTTCTAGATAATAAGTATACGTATACTTAATAAGTGTCAAATTAACAAATTTGATAACTTAGTTTTTAGTACACGATCTAGTATTGTATAGCAAAAAGTTATTCAATATTAAAAGTAGCGTTGACCCGTAGCTTTGCCCACCAAATATTAGATCTGATTTGGATAAATTACAATAATATAGAGAGTAGTGTTTTTACGTAAATTAGTTAAATGCGGATTTATGAAATTTTCAAAAAGTTATTCTTTACACGAATAAAAATAGCCTTAATGTTCTATCTTAATCTTTTAATTAAGCAAATGTGAGTTTTGTGGTTGAAAAGTGCAAATTTTGTCCTCCAAAACTTTTATCTACTTTAAATTCATATCGGTCTTGTTATATAAAAACAGATAAACTACAAGCGGTAATATTATTTTGAGAAAAGTTCTGGCGGGTTCACGATCAATTGGACGATGGCTTGGTGACGTCATCTAACTCTTGTAACATAAAAGTTTGGTTGTTAAACGACCCCCAACAGAAGTGATATACTAAAATTTTTTTGTTATAAAATATATCGCAATTTACTAAATAAAAGTGGACTAAAATAAAAAAGAGTATGTCTTTGTTATTTATTTTCTTATAACCTATTACTGACTAATGCCAAGTTATTTTAATAAAGATTGGTAGTTTTCATACAACTTAACGAATTTTTGGTTGTATTTTTAGGTGTTTTCATTCATCGTCAAAGCAGTGATAATTACTTGTTGTTACGTTTATTACATTATTATATATATAAAGTATATAAACACAAATCATATAATACTACTAATAATTGTGCATGAATGAATGAGAGAACGTCACGCCCTTTCCCGTCGCGTCGCCACGTACGTGTCAGTGTAAGACCCCAGGCACGATAAAAAATACTTCACAAAAATCTGAACCATAAAACTTGTAAAGGATTTTTCTCGATGTCCCTCCCTATATCACCCTTCTTTTCCATTTTGCTTTATACACCAAGCAAGTGTAGTCATGAATATTGGTGCAATTTTAGCAAGTTTTAATTACTCGTCGAAGCTTTCACGTAGACTCGCTGGAAACTCGATTATGCCTGTGATAAATATATCCTTTTATTCCTGGGCCTTTGTGTAACTATTTAATTAATATGCAGACAGGAAACACTCACCGTTCCAATTAAAAGATAGCTATTTTCGGGATATTGCATTGATTTCATAATTAACATACTACTGGACCTAGCCAAGTAAAGTTATAACAAAAAGACTGACAAAAGTTAAGTTTACGACTTGGTATAAATGTAGATGTTATTGAATTATTCTTTTTTATTTAAATAATTGGTTAACTGAATTTTTTTACGACGACGCTAGTATTAAATGAGATTGAAATTATAATCACTAAAAAGAATACGTATCTCTTATTTTTGAGAGATTATATTTATGAGATGCTCGAAAAAATACAACAATAGATCAGGTTTTTTATAATGGGCGTTCATCATCAAAATCTATTTGTGCAATGCTCGATATTCTGCTCTCCGAATAATTATATTCAGAAACTGAGTCAATGTCCTCAACAATGTTTGTTATTAATTGCCTCTGTTTCAATCCTTGCAGTCTCTCTTTTTTCCAATATTGATTTTAGCACAACGAATCGATATGAATATTGTACTTGGGGCGGGGTGGGCATATACCTGTTTGTCTAGTTCGCTTGGTCGGCTACTATACCTAATACATACGTAGGGAGACGTAGCCTCATCTACAATGGGAAGAGACATTTCATGTTCCGACTTAGTTTTCGAAGGAAGGGAAGTTAATCCCAACGTTAATATCCAAACCATTTTTGCCTGTAACGGATCTAGACGAAATTAAGATGGTCCTCTTAAAGTAACCTAAATCTGAGGAAGACTGCGAATTAGTAGATTTTACACACTTTAAAGACCTTCGGTTAATCTCAGACATGCAGGTCTACTCACAATATTGGCTGCTTATACAAGTGATAATTAATTTCTAATACGCACATAACTTCGAAAGATCAAAGATTGGTATCAAGGGCTCGAACCATAGACAGTCCTGAGAATCCACAATGGTAATCCACAATAAGTGATAGTGGTAACACAGTGACTTACTCAGGTATTCTTGAGGATAAAGAACACATTAATATCAAATAACAAAATACAGAATGCAATGTGATGCAATAGACATACTTATATAAGCAATGTTAACCTACATTACTGTGTATATTTTTATTAAATTTACGCAGTGAAACCTTACTATGGTTAATCTCATATGCTTCATGTCATGTTAATGAAAGAATTGTCGCACTGAGTATGGACACTAAAAATATGAATGTGTAAGTCCATCTGGTATTAGGGTCTGCTGCAGTAAGATAATGATTTTTTTATGTAAGAAAGGTAGCAACTGGGCATGCCGTTTATTATTAAAAAGTCGCTGCAAGCCGTGAAAATCTACGCCTAGCATTAAAAAGAATTGATGATCTCTTTGAGATCGTACATAGATGCTGAGTAAAATTGTGATGAATTCAGTAATACTTGAGTGCTTGAATGCTTCAGTGTTCACGTAAAATTCGTGAGTCATTTATTGTCACCAGAGACGTCAATAAAAAAAAATACATTCTCACAAATGTATTTACATTTTATATCAAATGTTGTCTTTATCGCAGCTAAGCAAAACAATAATAAAGTCAGCCCAATTAATACCTTTAAGTTACAAGAACAGGTGTAGCAAATTATGTATAATTTGTTTTCTACATCTGTTTTGGCAAAGGATCGTTCTAATTGGAAGAAGCCTGGAGCTTACTACATGCCGTTACTCCAATGAGTAATATTAGAAACAGAAGTTGCTTGTAAACCCATCTATGGGATATTTGCAAACCACCAAAATGAGCCTCAGAAAAGGTTTTTGTCGTTGAGGATCTGCTCGAATTCTTCCCTATTCGACCGACGATACCGCGTTTGATATTTTACTACCCGGTCCTACTATCCAACTCTCAACTACATCGCTTAATTACTCTATTGACAAATCTCATTAATTATGAACACAATTCTATGAGTTAATTATAATTATAATTTTGGCAAACATTGTGTCAAGTTAATTACTTTGATAGTACGAGCGCAACGTGTTTGCTCGCAGATAAATTATGTAGTCAATAATTGCACCTGCAGACCGCGATGCCTTAATGCAAATCGCTAAATATTCATTCCCGGCGTGAATAATGTAAGATCACGGAACTGTTACACATTGACAGAACACGTTTCTTATATCTCCATCTGCGGATTGTACCGGTTGGAGTTTTGTTTCCATGTGCATTTTTAATACAATAGACAATTTGTCGGCAAGCAGCTTTTCTCTAAGTATTACTATACAAACTCTAAAAATTATAAAAAGAAATCCCCCATCGCGTTTGTCTGTCTGTTCGTGACAAAATAAAAGTACTGGACGGAATTTCTCAGTTTTTTAACAACACATAGAGTGATTTCTGAGGAAGGTTTTCGTGCATAATAAGTGAAGTTTTTTTTTTGAAAATAGGGCGAAAATTAAAAAGTTACATGTAATATAGTAATTCAGTCGTCATTCGAAATAGATGTTTCTAATTGTTAGTTTTTACAACTAGGTAAACACTGGTTACACGTATGATAGAAAAACAATGTAAGTAAATATAAATTATATTACCCGAACGAAGCTGGGCCGGGCGCTAATAGGTTATAAAATGTAATTTCCCGGGCAGTTACCATAGACAAATTCAAATTCAAATATTTTATTTCATTGTAAGGTATTTACATACACTTAATGATTGTCAAGGGTACAATGTAAAATCAGTAAAATCACGCTTTGAGCGCCCCGTTGGCTAATGTTGACCGGGAGAAAAACCCCGGAGGAAAAATCTCTCGGCACTCTTTTTAAATCAGTCATTGATAAATAAACATTACACAGTATAACTTTAGACAAACTCAAACGTCCTGGAGCGATCCTTGATGTTCTTTAAGCGCTTTGACACGCTTTAAAGAAGATATAAAGAGACTTGATTCTCTTTCAAAGGCATTAGCGAGCTGTCTAGTTTTGAAAATGTCCACAGGCTAAGGTAACTACTTTACGTCAGGTTGTCTGCCTTTATTTTAGGTAAATCTGTAAAAAAAAGAACTATATTTCTCCATTATAACAATTGTTTTACAGCGGATTGTGATGGTGTATATAGCACCTCCCCGATCGAATTGTGATTCCACCAACTATTAACCCATTGCAACCATAATTTTGCGGTGCACCGTATTTAAGTAATTTCTACAAACCACACATGAGGTTTCACGTGCGATTGATTGCGGTCTGCCATAAACGATTATTGGCAATGTTACGTATATGCTCAATATAGCTAATACAGAACGAAATTGTAGGAAACTCCCACATGTGATCGACGCTGCTGGTGACAAGATGGCTGGACGTCGCGCAGAGAATTATGATCTCTATTCAGCGCGGGAACACGGCCAGCGTTCTTGGCACCATGCCGCATGGCCAAGGATTCCTTTTAGATTGTTCAGCTTTTATTATAATTAGTTTCAAGTTTAAATCCATGTTAGATTTATAAAGACCAGTGAAATAAAGAAATTAAATCCACTTTTTTAGTGTAGCCCTTCAGGGGTACTTACAAATTGTCAGTTATATTTTTTCTTAATCTACTTCCGATTTGAAACACGGTAGCTATTGAGAAGAGCTGGCAAGATACTCGGCGTCATTCTCTTGGGAGTAGTCGCATACCGCCATCTGATCCCAAACTAAGCAAAGGTTTTACTATGATGACCAGACCACTGATAAACAAACATATGTATTTTTCCGCTACAGATGTCTACTACCCAAAGGTTGCCTGGAAAAGATCGCTACTGTAGCAATAAGACCGCCTTTTGGTCACCAATACTTATTTGTATTGTTATATTTTTTATATTGTTTGTGCTGTAAAATAAAGTATATTTGATTGACATTGTTTCAATACGGGTACTGAAATAGAAAAATACTAGTGCTTATCTACTAAATATTTTTATTTAATTTATTTGAATGGAACATAAGCAAAAACTTTTCAATAATTTTCACGTACCGGCTTTTTTCTCCCGGCCAACGTTAGGTAAAAAAAGCCGATGTACTGATTTAACATTATACCCTCGACATTCATTAAGTGTATAAATACCTTATAATGTAATCAAATATTTGAATTTAAATTTCCGAGTAAGGAATTGGATATTACACAAACTCATAGCTCAATCAACTCTGAATAATATCGATAACACCCAGTTCTTGTCAACGTCCTATTTAGTATAAATATAAATTATAGCTTCCTCTCACAGGTTGGTTGCGCAGACAACGCTATTAGAATATGTCAGTAAATCATTCAACTCTACCTTTTTTCATAAAGGATCGTTTATGAAACGTATATGTGAAGCAAATCTGTATATTTTTCTCTTTTACTTCCTTAGTGGTGCATTTCCAAATAACCGTTCTTTAAACACTCTTGCGCCATATAAAGAATCAATTTGCAAAAATTTGGATTCCAGGATTATCAGTTACAGTTGTGCGCTGTTCTCTATTTCAATCAGTCGCCTCGTTTTATATATTACTTTATTTTTTGATTTTTACTTCTAGAAAGAATAAGTTTCTTAATGGACGTCTAAGAAAAATATAGACTAAAGTTCTAAACTTTTAAAGTGCAAACGATGACCGCCGAAAAGGTGACAGGTTCAGAGACCTTTTTGAAGCTCACCGCACACAAATATTTTTTTATTTCCATCCCAAATATAAAAAAGATTAGAAAGCTTTCGGAAATGAATGAATGAATAGACGGATAATATATAAAAAAATAGAATTCGATTAGAAAGCTCGCTAAAAACCCGCTTTGCAAGTTCTACCTCAATGAATACTAAAATTTACTAAGTTGTATAGTCTTATACAACACTTGTCACTTCTAATGCAATCGCTACAGGATCTCATTAGTATAATACAGGTATATTTAACTAGAATATTTTTGCTAAAAGACGTAACAAATAAACGCGTGAAAGACCTGATGTTAAGTAATCGCTGTAACCCATGCACAACTACATACAACCTCAACAAAACTAAAATCCTATCCTTGACGATACTTAGATGCGTTGCTATACCTGGGGATTGAGGTGGCCGTCACGCTTGCCGTCAACCACACCTCTACCGAAATAAACTTACTTCACAGTATATTGAAAGGGTCGCTATGGTACTTTTATCCCATTTATTAAAATAATGTGCTTCTTTTATTCTAACAAATTACAACAAAAAACTGAAATTAGAAAAATGAGGGCCTTATGTAAGATTCTTGTTGTTTCTGTCATATCTTTCTGTAAATAAGAACATTATTAATTGTCTATTATATTGTCATATTCTTCGCTCGTGTGTTTTTACGACATCACATTACAAATCATTGAAATTTCTAAGATTTTCACCACTCTAGTATGCAGGTACTGATTTGATATTGTACCCTTAACATTAATTAAATGTATGTGAATACATATAATGACATTATATTTATCATTATATCGCAAACACGCCATTTTCTACACAAACCGTTTCAAAGTTATTTAAATCCATCTTAATGTCTAAATTCGATTTGGAACACGTATTAAATTTTATTTCAAAACAAGTTGACAAAAAAATATGGACAATGTACCGAAATCAGTAAATTTATGATAAACTATACATCGATTCTAATATGACGAATATATTCCACATAAATGTTTCTATGATATTTCCGGAGCATTACTCTTTTTGTCATAAATATTTACAACAATGTGTATACACAAGGAAGTGGGTTGTATGTCAATGACCTCTTATTGACATATATCTCAATTGTTTCAATGCGATTTTCTCGTAGTCTTTTTAAAAAGGCAACTACAAAAAGAGCTGTGTAGAGTAGTGATCAATGTGCTGATTCAACTTGCATGAGTCTCGGTATCAATAGCACCAGTTTTCCGAAGTTAGTAGTGATAGCCAATTGGTCAGATTCCGGCCTCTCACTCAGAGAATACAAAACTATTTTTTAACAGTGCACAGCTATGATTTTCGAAAATATAATATGTATATTTTAAATAATAAAATAAAATAAAATACTTTTATAGTGTCAGCAATAATTATTTTTAGTTTTATTTAATTTAATATTGTCAGCAATAATCACTTTAAATCTTATGTAATTTATATTTTCTGCAATTGCTTATTTACCATTACGATTATTTGTACAAGAAATACAGGCTGGTGTCCGCTCTCGTGTTCGTCATCGATGTTTGGAAGCTGTCAATTTGATATTGATTAGCAATATAAAAAGTAGGTAGACTGACACGAGCGTGGTCATTGTTTAGTTAGTACCATTTTGAATTGAAAAAGTAAAAGTAGAGTAAATATTGTTGTAACAAAAGTGTGTTTAATTGCTAACAATAGTGATTTGTATTTACAATGATGTAAATCTCAAAACGAATTATAACCTAACCTAAACAATCTAAAGGGAGTCCGAACCCATGCGGCATGGTTCCAAGAGCGCTAGCTGCATTCTTGCGTTGAATAGCAATCGCAATTCTCTGCGCGTGATATGAACCAGCCGTCTTGTCACCGGCGGCGTCGATCAAACGTGGTACGAATTGTTTGAAAAATCTCACCGAGACGAGAAGGGACCAACGTATCGACGCATGTTGCATCCGATACGAGCGCCCGCCCCCGCTCCGGAAGAATTAGTGTC
>DWON01002796.1:0-19615 GCA_018251015.1 Phocides pigmalion okeechobee
CCGAGCGTCCTAGTCGTCTTTATTCGTAATTATTAGTAAGAGTGTCTTCTAGGTTTACAACAAATCTACGTTAGCGCTTAAAATAATATAATACATAAATATTATAGGATAGTAAAGAAATAAATAATATTATACTATGACAAAATAATATTCAATGCACGAGTTGTTAAATTCTTGATTTATTAAAAAAAACACAAACATCCTTTATATTAAAATGATACAAGAACCTTTTGACTAATAGGCCTTGTACATTGTACCATGCAGCGCCATCTGTCGAAAAAGTTTCGACTCAATAGAACTGCCCCCAAGCTTCGCCCTCAGCCTCTTACTTTTGGTTACATCACGGGCGGTGTTCGTGAACTCCAAACAAGTTGGAATTTTCTACAGGTGTGTGTAGATGGCGCTCGTTCGTACAATAGAAATAAACACTGAATATTTTTAAACAATCATGAATACATTTAATTATATTGTCATGGTTTAAATACGAAGAAAAATAGTTTTATAAATAATTAGTAGAAGTAAGGTAATTGTTTAAGGATATAAATAAGAAATATATACAAAATAGTACATATGAATAACAGACCTTTAATTTCGAGTGAGAGAATATTTTAAACATAGGATTAGATTCTACAGAAGTCCGTATAAGAAGGCTTTAGAAGACAAACGAAAATATTGTATAAAGCATGAAAAATGCGGCTGAAAAAATAAGTCATTTGCGCTATAGTGACAGTTTCTAAGCTTAAATTAGTGGTAAGCGTAAAGCAGATAGTTCAGATAGATATTGTACTTATATATACATATGTATACTTATATAAAAAAAAATACATAATAAAGCATTTAATGAAAAAGGCGTTTTACGTCACGTTCAATGGTATATGGAAATATCGTATTAGGTTTATACTTACAAACTACAAAACGGTAATTGCCGTTATGTATCGTATATTATTCATAATAACAACCAAAAACTTAGTTATAAAGAGTAACGCAAAGTATTTATTAACACTACTTGCCGGTTTGCTTAGTGTAACGAAAATTATAAGAGTTTGGGTCAATTGAATATTCAACTTAATCCATCCAAATATTATAAATGTAAATTTATTTGTTACGCTTTCACGCCACAACTACTCAACCGATTATCATGAAACTTTGTACACGTATTCTTAGAAGTATTAAAAAGGTCATACAATACTTTTTTTATTTAAAAATAAAATATTTTGACGGACAATATTGTTTGTCAAAAATATTGAAAATCTAGTAACTTCAATGCCTGCAAAGTCTTCTTGTCTATAGCTTGTCTATAGTTCTTCTTGTCGATAGCTTCAGCTTATTTGATTTTTTGCACATTTTACGTTATTTGGTTCTGTGACTTTTAAGCAATACTCAAACATATAATTTTTTTGACGTTAGGTACCAGTTTAATGTTTTAGTTATTACTCGCTGCAATGATATTTGATATTTATTTAAGGGCTTCAACGAGCAAAGCCGCGGATAAAGGTTAGTATAATATAAATTTAAGTATCGATCAAAAATATAAAATTATATATTTTGAATCAATCATTCATAATAAGCCTATAATTTTATCGCATATGTATTAGACGGAAGTTGCCAAAAATATATTAGTTATTATCTTTCTACACGTTAATTACTCTATAGTCGATGGAATTTCGGAACGCACTTCCGGCTCCTAGGTCCAAAGCTCCAAAAGGCAGTAGCCTCACTCAAATGGCTGCTGCCAAACTGGCGAGGACCCGGTGCCTCCTGCCGAATGCTTTATGCGGGGATACCCTTTCGTCCCGGCCCTGGGTGGAAGGGATCATTTAATGATTTCCACATCCAAAACAAAAAAAAGTGGTAGAAACACTGTTCGTCTAAGTAAGTACCATAGTCGCCCTTATACCATGGTCATAATCCGATGTGACCAGTTCTTGTATTTTGATTAAGAAGGTGCGGTCCCGGCTGCACTTTGACGCAAGGCAACCATCTCAGTCCTCAGGAGTAGCAACGTATCTACATTAAAGCTCAGATAGGATTTTAGTAGTGGATGTCTATGGGCTGTGACTATTTAACATCAAGTGGTTTGCATGCTCGTTTACTCTTCTTACCACATGAAAAAATCATCATATTCAACCAAAAAAAACTGCGTCACAGTAAAAATGGGTGTGGCGGACCACCGTCAAAAATCAACTTTAAGTACCAACATTCCTATATACATATGTACTACTATATTGACGAACCATAGAAATTGGTTTTGCAATATTATTCCAGTATTTATTCTTTTTGTAAATTTTCCATTTGTTTTAATACTGTTTCATTCTTTCACTTTGCCGTGGTATGTAATAAACAATAACAAGATTTAATTACATGAAAAGAATTCCTAACAGACGCTATTACGGCCATATTTTCTTTGTGGCTTCAGAACAAATTACTTTACCTGCAGCACTTACAGCGCCGGTAAACAAGTTTCCGACCAGAGCTTATATAACTTTAATAAACCACTCACATAAAGCAAATATTACCGGTTGTTATATACAAGCAAACGGTTAATAGAAAATGATGTTTGAAAACGGGGTTGTGACTGCTAGTGGAAAATTCTTCAGCTTTTCCAATAAACCTATAGGTCAGTCACATTAATTGATGTGGATAGCCATTGAATTGACCCGTCGCTATTCTAGTCTTATTAAATTTGCTCTTGGTAATTTTTCGTTCATGAATTTAATGTAATCGACTATAATTGTAACAAGCAATCGACTCTTTTATATATATTTAAACCTGACGATAAGGCAGACGGGCATGATGGAAAGCAGTCACCGTCGCCTGCGGACATTTGCAACACCAGGTATCGCTAATGCATCGCCGGCTTTAGAGGAGAGCTCTTTTTGCACCTTTTTCGAAGAGCCGCCTTCGACTTTCAAAAAATTGTAACTCATGTACAACTTCTGTCAAAAAACATAATTTTTCAAAAAGTTATTTTAAACTGCATAAAATACTGCACTTTATCATTACATACTTCTGTTTAAACGTCTGTCAAAAAACAATATTTTTAATGGAAGCAACCTGTACTGCATCAAATACTATAGTTTCTATAATTAAGTAAACGCAGCATAATTTCAAATAATACTTTACTACGTAGGTCTTCACGTCATTACGAGTTCTACAGAAATCAATTCTCGTCTTAAAACAATGCACGCTTATAATCAACGTGATAGCATAAATAGCAAGGAATCCTAATTAATAACAGGAAACCAGTTAATTAACACAAATAAAATTGGCCTGGAAATTACGTAAACCATTGTGTTATGTAAGCAGTTTATCAGGAACTTCTTTCAGTAAAGATCGCCGGCATTTCCAAAGGAATCTCATTTCTTTTGTTTAACTTGCAATGTACATATGTATGTTCGTCGGGGTGGAATCTTGCAACTCAATTTATAATCAGTTGTCTTTGACCGATTGTACTGAAATCTAGGATACACGCCTATTTTAGATGACAATGCATGCTGTGCCACGCTATTTGACGTCATTCTAATATGGCGGGATCATCCAAGATGGCGGACTAGTTATTTTTTTGCACTACCACAGTATGGGCATTAAATTAAGGACTTGCTGAGTCAAGCTCAAGTAGCTGGCTGAAATATTGGCAAAAAGTTTTTTTTTTATTTTCACTTTCCCTGCGCTTGCGGCTTGTACACATGGTTCGTGTGCGAACAAATCCGTATGGATTACGGGCGATCACAAGTACTATGTTTACGTCGGCGCTACAAGACGCGGACGGACATTACGCCTATGTATTCGTAGATGCTACATGGATGCTAAAGTATTTTAGTGAATTGTCGGCGCATCTTCAGTTTAAAGGCTCCAATTTAGTGCTTCCCGCAAAGCTGACTCGATGTATATCCAGAATATAAGTGACTAAACCTAATTATGTCCCACTGTTGGATAACTGGGAGAGTCCAAGTGTGTTCTCCGCGATCTAATGGGTAATCTAATTCCTCCGGGGAAGTAACATCACTGTCTAAATATTCGCTAAAGACTACTTACTTACTCGAGGCTCGTGGTCACGGCGAAACCGCCCTGACCACCTGCCATACAACTGGTACGGAATATCGGCAATTAAAAAGCGACAATCGTGAGTACCCGTTATATAAGGCAATGTATAAATAAAGCGATGATATTAGACTAAAATTATATACTTAATACCATGTGGGTTGCATGCTCGATTGCTACTCAATCTCGCATATAAAAAGGGTTTTAGAAATAATAAAACTTAAATGTTATAAAGAAAGTTATCAGCAACGAAAAACTCTGGAGCAAATATTGATAAATGTGTAGAATTTGCTCGGCGTGACCTACGTTCCAATGGAAAACTTGTAACAATAAAATGTCAAGAAGAGTGCAAACTTCACAAATATTTTATACGTTGTCTAGTACACCACATAGGGTTGCCACTTGTCTATAAAACTGAACTGTATATGCGTTTTATATTTTGTAGAAGAAAACAAAATGCTCATTTCGATGGTTATTTCAGGTACGTATTCAAAGAAAGTAATGAATTCCTGCAAAATTTATGAATACACTTTAACTCTTCCACTGTAGCGATTCCGTACCTTGATAAACCTAAAATCCTTGATTTTTAAATTATGGTGCACATTGTAAGTAGAAACTTCCCACGTTATAATTTACCGTTCACTTTAATAGAAGGCACTGCCTTATATATATGTGTGTGTGTATGTATGTATGTATGTATGTATGTATATATATATGTGTGTGTGTTTGTGTATGTACATATGTATATTTCATACATAGGAAAAAATGGTTCACAACAAAACTCAAATATATCGTCAGTACACAACGACGTGGAACGGATTATGATGTGGAAAATCTCTTAGAACTTTTTCCTCAATATCATAATGATGTATGCTATAGAATTTCTTTCGGTGCTTCTTCTAAAGAAACATCCAACGACGCGATAATTGTTGACGTTTAAGAAGATACTTGAAGATACATTTTTTATGTGAAAAGAGTAGCAAATGAGCATGCCTGATGTTATATAGTCGCAGCCCATAGACATCCACGTAAACCACAAAAACGACCGAAATCCAATCTGAGCTCCAACATTGACATGTTGCTACTCCTGAGGACTAAAATGGTCGCCTCGCTTCAAAGTGTTGCCAGCAATTGTACTTCTCTAACCGAAACACAAGTAATACTTTACGGCGCATTATGATGGCGGCGGTGGTACCTCCCCGGTCGAACTATAGTTCTTCCACCTCTTAATGATATTTAAAAAATGTTTTATAAATAGCTGAATAGCGTCCGATTCACTATTTTCAATGACAAATTTCACGTAAAAAAATCCACATGTAGGTTATTGAGAACATTTGCATTGGATTTTTAATTTGTTTTTTATTAATATTGTAAGACCAGTTGGAACTTCAATGGAATCTTGTATTAAAATTTCTTACTTTTTACAAACGGATAATAATTTATATATATTATATATTATTTTTCTTTTATATACATGCATTCAGTGATTCTTTTGTTGCAAATACAAACAATTATCTATTTCGAATGACAAGTGAATTTAACTAGTTAAGTTCTCGTCAATTTTATAAAAAAACTTAACTTCACCACAACCTTCCACAGGAATCACTCTACCTATTGTTGAAAACTGTAAAAAAATCCGTCCAGTACTTTTTTAATTTATAGCGAAAAAACAGATAGACAGACGCGACGGGGAACTTTGTTTTATAATATTTAGAAATGAGCCAGTGTACCCAAATACAAATATCACACCATAATGTAATGTAAATTTGAGAAACATGAACGTGACGAATTTTTTAATAAACCAATATGGAAACACTTTTAAATTAGTAATTACACACAAAATTCGTTCACACACTTTACACTTTTCAAATGTTACTAAGTACTGGTACCAGTACTAGATGCAAGTACTATTACTAGACCTAAGTGCCAGTATTAGATCTTAGTACTAGATAATAAATCAAAACTTACATGATCTTTATTTTCCTTCATATTTCAATATCTTTGCGCAGAACTTTTCTTACATAAGCTTAAAGCATCTGTACGTAAGTCTAAAAATATACCAGACTGAACTTAAAGAACCGGAAATCGGGTTATATGAAGCATGTAAGACGTAATCCTTTTTCAAAGACCTCAGCTAAGATCCAAGTTGTATGGAATTGAATCTTCATGCAATGTGGTGTATAGAACTTGTGGCGGACGGTTAGACGGCGCTTTCTATAGAGCTCTCGTTTCAATGACTTAATTACATTTAATTAACACTAACTCGCAACTCTGCAGAAATACACGAAGCTCCCTTTATGCTCTGTGGGGATCAAGTTAACTACCAAAGTTTGGACTAACCCGTGTTTACAACTTTCAGACATAGGTCTTCCTATTCATAAACCTATAATACTAACGTGCTCGTTACTAGTTATGGAAAAAACTTTGTATAATATAAATACGATTTACACGTAATTTTGTGGGTGTTTTGTTTTGCTTATAATTTGAGATTAAATAAATAAATTTGCATTTTTTTATGTGAGAAGAGTAGCAAACGAGCATGCAAATCGCCTGATGTTGAGTAGTCGCAGCCCATAGACATCCACGTACAACCACAAACACGACCGAAATCCTATTAGAGCTCGAACGTACATACGTTGCTACTCCTGAGAACTAACATGATCCCCTCGCTTCAAAGTGTAGCCGACTATTCTAGCGTTTATTCGTTGTCATGTTTCGATTTTTTAATGTCTTCGCGTCCCATTCTGAGACATCCTTTGGTCATTTTTCCTAATGTAATAGTGTTTTATTTATTGTAAATTTTAAAGTAATTAAAGTTCAAAATTATATTTTGTTATAAAGGATTAGACACAAATGATTACTTAAATAGGACAAACTCGTAAATACAAGCATACACACGCAAACGTGTATTTGTTTGTGTGTGTATTGTGATTTAACTAGATTCCTGTATTATTTATATGAATACATTGTCATGTCAATTCAAAGCTCTGGCACATTACTTTTTCTTTAAATTAACATTGTTATATATTTGTCTTGGCTACAGAAAATGGAGTTAAATAAAGTACGCGAATTATCTGATTTGCGCGTCTAGAGTTACAACCGTGATCCAATTACTACAATTAGCATTTTGAGATAAATACAAAAACACTTATCGCCATAGAAACCAGTAAAGAACACTACAAAACATCGAACAGATTGGTTTTCATTACAATTCGTACTCATGTTACTAGTCAAGTCTACATCTATACGCTGCTGAACGACAGCGTATAGATGTAGACTACTCCTGAAACTAAACGTTAATGGGATTGCGACATACCCTAAATGTCCCTACATTCTAATACATTGACAGAGAACCGACCGGGGAGGCACCAACGCCGCCCTCATAAGCCGCCGTTAAAATTACTTGTGTTTCACTTGCTGAGGTGCGGATGCCGGCTACACTCATGAGTAGCAACGTATCTACGTTCGAGCTTAGATAGGATTTCGGTCGTGTTTGCGGTTGTACGGTTGTATTGCGACTGCGTAACATCAGGTGATTTGCATGCTCGTTTGCTACTCTTCTCACATAAAAGAATTGTAAGTCAAAATTGAAACATGCAACAACATTGATTCACGCCGTCACACGAGCCGTGCCACGCGGGACCTCGCAGATTAATAAATTAGATCACTCCAAATATATCGAAGCAATAAAGACAGTTTGATTGATATCGGTATTATAGTTCGGGTGGAGCTTCAACAACTTTGTAGCGCTCGAAACCAAACAACGCAAATAAGACCGTATCGCTCGATTATATGCTTTGTAATCGTACGAATAGTTATTTATTTACATTGTTAGTTTTGCACTGAGCGTGTAGGTCGCTAGTACTTAGGTGCATGCATCATATAATATAGAACTCGATTAATTTCAGCTGCAATGCACATTCAGTTCCGTTGGATTTTTCCGCTTGAAACTCCGTCTGTATTTTTATACATGGAAATAAATATCGAGTATGCATTTCATTTCACAGAAAGTTTTACTGCAGTCCATGGGTAATGTCTATTATTAACTCCACTTGGTTTTATTCTCATACACTAGATTGGCTACCAATGTATTGTTACCCGTGATAATTAAATTGGAACGTCTGAACATCAAGTTTCAAAATAGAATATAGGATAATTTAACATGGCTATATTAGCCTAGATGCCTTCGGAATAGAATCATCGAGAAATCTACTTTGAATGCTGGAGGGACCTGCCAGTTTGTATTTATTATACACTAACAACATTGGTTAAACAAAAATAAATTAGAGAACTCCAAGTAAGTAATCCAAGTAGGAAAAGAAGTAAACGAGTGAAAAGGTGGTAAATATAAATAGAAGACAGGGAGGAAAAGAAACAGAAATAAAATTTTAAATTCACATTCACAAAGTAATGTAATAGATTGTGGTTCTAATTAAATAGAGAGCAAATATGAAAAAGGTGGAAAAGATAAGAAGCGATTAAAAAGACAGAAAAAGAAGTAGAGGGAAATATAAACTTTAACTCAAATTATGACGCACACAGTGTATTTTTTACGTAATAAATTACGATTATTAAAATGACGACGGAATCATTTACGAGAAATGTATCTTATTTACAATAAAACATTGGTTACGATGTCATACGTCTAAATATAAATTACCGCTCAGCTGTAACAAGTAACGACAAGCCAAAATAGAATGGCGTTAACATTGACCGGCCGTCAGTTGTGGCGACGCAGTGAGGTAGGTCGAGTAAAGCAAGTTCATCGGTCTATATAGTGTACTTTCCTAATAATTCCTAATATTCCTACAATAATATAGCGCTTGAAACCATTTTCATTCTGATAATTGTACCTAATCCGTTGTGAAGCGATTCTAGTGTTTCGATTCGAGAGGTTGCTGGCTACATTTGCAAGCGAAGCAACTATTTTAGTCCTCAGGAGTAGTAACGCATCTATTTATCTATTTATGACCTCCAATATGACTACATTTCAGTTGGATTCGGATAGGCATGGGCTGCAACGACCATTTAACATCGTGTTATACTTATGCACTCTAAAATGAATGCACGCGCGTCTGCTCTCTTCCAAAAAATCTATGTTGCTGCTGTTCTTCTTCTGTATTTTTTTTTCTAATTTCTTTTTCATTTTTTGCTAATGCAAACATTCCACTAAAAACAAGCGATCATTTCAAATATGCGCATGTTTAACAATTTGTATTTTAATATAAACTTGATATAATTTGAATTGCATGTTGAATTATAATCACGCTAATTAGAAAGCAAACATTCCATATTTGTGAAGATTTGTTTGTAATATTACAAACAAACGGGGATAAACTAATATAAATAGTTTTCTTTCAGAACAGAAAAATTCTTTCTATCGTCATTTTCTCTGCAAAATCTCACTTTCTACATTTAATAATATTCGTGGCGTGCTCTGCCGAGTTTATTAATGTAGTCTACGTAATTATCAAACACCCTCTTCTAAATTTTATTGCTCTTCTTGTTAATCCTATTATTGTCGTACTGTCGTTTAATAAAGTGCATTCTTTTGAAATCTACTTTTATCTCTCTTTCTAAGGTAGACGGATTCCTAAATATAATTTATAATATAACTACCATTAGTTCATTGTTTCAGCACATTTTTATGATACGGTTAATGCGTAATACTAGCAGAATTTCCAATGTGAAATATTTTTAATTTTTCACTCTTAGAAGATGAATGAATGATAACATTTACTCGTATACCACTGACTTTAACAGCCCTTCGTTATGACGAATGTGTCTCCAGAGACCGCCATATTAATTTCTAATTTTTACACACCATTGAACTCTTTTCGGGAAAACTCTGACAAATATTTTTTTACGATACTTTAATCCTTGTCAAAGCTGTAGTTGAATTTCGAATAACAGTAGATTTAGCCGGACCAAAAGTCCGAGACCCTAGTTCAGAGAATTACTAGCTCTCACTAATTCACTATTATAACAATGAACACCCATTTATTGATTGACGGACGATGTTAATGCGGCAAGATTGACTGGTTAAGTAATTGCTTCTTAATGAGCATTTGCTACGTCAGTGACGTTGGCAGCGTTGCACTTATGTCTAATTACTTCGGGAACCTGCGATATTCCTATCGATACAGGCAGACGACGTACTAATTTAATGTAATTAATCTTGATGTGGATGTTTCATTCAACCATTAGAAGCATTGACTACAGAGCTTGTTTGATTATCAAATTTCACTTTCTGTTGACATAACAAATCTTTTGGGATTTTATCGGTCTGTTATATAAAAATGTTTTCAAATATTTAATATTACTTTTCTCGCGCAGAACTCGATATTCCTTACAATCCCTGTTTTAACCCTTTACGGGTGTAATTTCCGAAATTTCTTTCTCAATGCTCACTAACGTTGCACTAAGATAATATTAAAAAAAAGGATTTTAGTTTCAGCGTTTTCAACTGGGTATTAATATCTGGGTATGTTCATGTTCTATTAATTTTTAACCTGGCTTTTACTATTTTATTTATGTAGATTAGTAAAGATAAAATGTATTATTGAAAGCCATTTAAATATTTCGTACATGACAATAAGTCAAAATATGCAGAATGGTTGTCTGTAGCTCATCGAACCGATGACATCGATGACACTGTCGGCACACTTTTCTAAATATGTTTCTATTCAAAATGGCTGTAAATAACTGGTGGCGTAACCGAACTGATTTATCAGTCAACGCAGGTGAAGGTTTCGTTATAAACGTTTCAATTTGTATTCATACATATTAACACGTTATCTTCTGTTTATACAAATAATACAATTGTAACCGATCGCTGTCTGTACATGGATGATATATGAGAAAACTATTGTTAAGGATAATTAACGCGATAGAACCCAAAAAATTTTTTTAGAATATTTGTTTCTTTGTTTGTGTCTTAGTGGTCGCTAATCTCATAAATCGCTTAACCGATTTCAACTTAGTTTCATCAATGTATTATAGATAGCTTCATTTAACTATTAGGGTTCGTTTCATTTCAATCGGCCTCCACGTCATCCACGTACAACCACAATCACGAGTGAAATGCTATTTGCGCTCGAACGTTTTTACTTCTGAGGACCAAGATGGTCGGTCTTCAAAGTGTAGCCAGCAATCGCACCTCTCCAACGGAAATACTTGTAATGCTTTACGGTGGCTTATGAGCGCGACGGTGGTACCTCCCCGGTCGAACTATAGTTCTCCCAACTTCATAAGTAGTTATCCTTCTGTACCTAACACAAGAGCTCCCTCGGGAGCGGGCGGTATACAATTGCAAATGCAAATCTCTACGTACCTTCTGTACCTCATATATTATTAAGTCGACGCGTGCACATACAAGACCCGTGGGAAAATACAGTTACACACCTGTTTCTAGGTATGCACCGTTTAGTATCTAACCAGGTGCTAGCATGTTGTTGATAGAACTGAGATGTTATGACTCAAAGAGCCTATTGTGTTCAATGGTTGTATAATATAGGGTGTCTCGTAAGGAACGCACGATATAATTTATTACATAACTTGATTCGAAGTCTGTACTTTAATTCCAAAAATTATTCTGTAAGAACCTTTTGCCCGCTTATTATCCAAACATTTTTTTTACAAACTTCAAAATAGGAAGAAGTTTCGACTCGTGTTTAGTTTCTGTTAACTCCCTTATTTATTAATCGATTTAGACTTTTTAAATTTGGAATACCTTCCGTTTGTGTCCTAAAGGTAGAAATTATGGGATGAAATTTTATATTTGAATTAATTTTAAACTATTATTGACTAATGTATTTATAAAAAAATTACACGACATTTGAAGGAAATTAGCATAATAAGGTGATGTAACAAGAGAAAGAGTCTCGTTTTAATAGGATTTATTAGTTAAAATTATTGAAAAATCTTTCACAATGATACGTTTCGAACTAACTCCTCAGCCTATAAGCTGAACTCGGGAATTGTCCGTGGCTTGTTTCATAGACTTTTGATTTGACAGAACCCTTAAAAACTGACATAAATTTAAAACTGGGCTAACAGGTATTCATTTAGTCAGCGAATTATTGCGTCAATTTCTATGACAGATATCAAACAATACTTATCTCATAAATATTCAGATTAGCTAGATTATAAAGTATTCTGATTGGACACAAAGAAAATGTTAATTTTTTCATAAGAATTCATTCGTTTTCATTCTATTCGTTAGATTTGATTCAATTAATTGATCAAACGATGCCAGCACCCGCTTTGAGATGTCTTCGCATAACGTAGTATGGTTATATTCACATTGAATATTAAAATAGTTCGTTGTATAATAAGTAAAGTAATAATTAGTGAATAATAAAAGTAATAAGTAAATATTTTTTCCGCCATCATAAGGAAAAAGTAGGGCCACTATCAATATGTGTTTTTTTTTGGAACATCCTTTATAACCTAACCACTAAATATTGAACGTTAAAGGTAATAAACATTCAGCAAATATTCTAGGAGTTGATATAACTATAGTACAGGCGAGTAGCTATAACTTTCACCCTGAATCTTCCTTGATGTATTTTTTGTAAGATGTAATTGCCGGGTTAACCTACAACGGAACACCATTTTTTCCTCAGAAGTAGCGACGTACCTATGTACGACTTATGATATTACTCAGATCACATAGGCGTCTATTAAATCAAAGGAAGCATCTCTTATCATCAGGTGACATGCATGCTTGTATCCTTCATACTATTATAAAAATGTGGGCACTGACAAAGGACGCCCAACTGTGGGACTCAAGTGTGAAGAACGAAGGTCGTATCTACGTAAAAACGTCATAAAAATATACATAAGTACGAAACATAATAGTCCTTGAAAATGAATTAGCATTACTCTTCATAATGGTACTTCAGTCTTAATCAATTTGTTACAGATACGCACTTGATTTACGAATACTTTCACAAATTAGATTAGATATTACACTGTTTCTCCTGTTATTTCTATTATTAATAAACTTAGCATTTAATAAAACGGGTGTTATTTGTAATCGTTTACTATAACTAAGTTATTTCCTTATTTTTTTATTTATTTGAGAAGAATAGCAAAGGAGCATGCAAGCTACCTGATGTTAAGTAGTCGCAGTCCATAGACATCTACGTCCTACCACCTACCTACAAATACAACTGAAATCCTATCTGAATTGGAACGTAGATGCGTTGCTACTCCTAAGGACTAAGATGGTCATCTCGCTTCAAAGCGTAGCCAGCAACCGCATTTCTACAACCGAAAGATAAGTAATGCTTTACAACGGATTATGAGGGCGGCGGTGCTACCTCCCCGGGGTAACTATGGTTCTCCCACCTTTTACAGAAGCCATTTCAGAAGATATTACTTTTCATACGTGACACAAACGTTAATTTTAAGTAAGCGTATGATATTTTGAGTTTGCGATGTTTTCCTGTATTCCTATATTTCCTAATTATAGAAAATTTCGACTATTTGCAACAGTAAATTACATCTAAAAATCGATCTTACAGGAAACGATTTTAAAATTTGTTCGCTTCTAACTTCTTTCGTCTATCTGTTATGTATTGTTAGAGCATGTTTTAGGTTAACTTATATTGCAAAAGTTCTTGTAAAAGTATTATTGTAAAAGTAAGTTGTCAAACAAACTACACGAAATAATCACGTTTTAAAACATCTAAAATTTTACATCTCGAAATGTCAAACTATCATCGCAAATGGACGGATTATTACAGACGGTCTATTTACGAAGTTTTGTATTTTTTCATACTTAAAAAATAAGACTCAAAAAATCCTAAAATAAACATTTTTTTTAATAATTATTATATATTTTTAATCAATTTTAATAAGGCTGTATTTAATCTTATTTTTTTATTATTGTTATAAGTTTGAAGTATTGTTTTTTGTTTGGATGTGATTACTTTCCGTTTGGTTGCATTTAAATTTGAATAGTAAAAACAATCATGGGGTTGGAAACATAGCCGATGCAATATTGTATTTAATTTAAATTCGTAGAATCTGCATCTTTACGGAATATAAAAGCCTATAATATACCATGTTATATTAAAACTTAGAATTCGTTGATACTCTCCATTGGTGAGTACATTGTACGATCGAGTATTAATTAGAACTTAGTAATATGCTCTTGGGTACACATACAAATAAAAATACGATTGTAGGCAGGGAAACAGGAGATAAAGGAGAAAAACTCTATGAAATCTTTCTGTGAAGTCGTGTTCTAAGAAATCGTATGAAGGCTTTACTTAATTAAAATTATTTGAAATAAATATAATTTCCTACCATTCGCACACTATTATGAAAATAAATATCACTTTGAATATTCATTGTTTGTATAATTACTCATTAGATTGTTTCATGGCAAGTTGACAACAGATAAAGTAGCAGGTACAGTCAACAAGAAAGTGTTCCATGTCAATTACTACGCATACTATCTCAAAAGTAAATATCCCTTTGTTGACGACTATATGTTTATTCGTGCACTTATGTACTTACTAAATATGTTTACATGTTTTTACTCTACGTACGTAGACATATTCGCATCAATTTATTCTATTCTGTTGTGCAATAAATTGTAAGGAGCATTTAATTGTAATAATTTACTGTAGCAGGTGAGTATAAATACAAGTGATATAAACGAAGGCAAAAAATGAACTTGTATCTATCAGTTGGTTTATGACTACATTGTAGCGGATCTACACTGTTCCACGGTAAATGAAAACAATATGGAATCATATAAAAATTAAAATTAAAATATTTTTACACAAAGTAGATTTTTTACAGAACACTTTTTGAAAGTCAATAAGTTACATTTAACTTGCATGAGCAATATAAAATCATTATTTTAATAACATTGAATTACAACCTAAGTCTCTATTTTTAATATTTCCGTTCAAAATATATATTTAATCGGCAGCAAACGATCGTGCAACACTTCCAATGTTATGTTTTTCCGGCCAAAGGACATCAAATCTAACCGCAAACAGGTCTAATGTCCTGACTGACGTGTATAGATGCATTGCTACTCGTGAGAACTGATGGTCGCCTCGTCTGTAAGTGTAGACGCATCTCTCCAACCAAAATACCAAAATTCCTTTACGGCGATGGCGGTCTTCCCGATAGTGGCTTTCCCCGTCTTCGAACTGTTGGTCTACTGGCATATTGCAATTGCATGCCAGAACTTTGTCCATACTACGATAAATTATCATTCCTTACTAAAGTGCATTGCTTGCAGAGTTTTGTGTAATGATAGGAATAAATAAATTCTCGATCAGACAAAGGTCCTTCGCCTTCATTCTCGCGCCAAGCAAAAATAAAAATGACAAATTAAAATTTCTATTCCGTGTCTGGGTATTTTTATATTCGCCTTTGTTTGTCTTTATTACATCCACGACGCAAGAAATAATGGCGTGAGGCTTTGTGCGCCACAAAACATTATCTATTTATTTTTATTTATAAAAGTGCCTTTGAAAATACATTTTTCGAATAGAATTCTGTTTGTTTTTCTGCAATGAGCTCGATGCAGCATTTCAATGAAAACGTGGACAATGGGCTTTTGAGCGAAAAATTCTACCGTGGCAAAAATAATTTGTGGAAAATTCATTGCGTCTTTATAATACGTTTTATTTCGATTGCATCTCACGTACTCGTTAATGGAACTACTGCCACCGCTGAATTATGATGATGGATGATGATGGAAAAGATGTGTATTTTGGAGTTTCTTTCGCAGACTTTTCTCCAAAACGAAGCGCCTCACGAGTCGGTGGTAGTTTATTGAGGTTCAAAAAGAGATCTGTAAAGAATGTTCTTTGAATAAAAATATTTTGATCTTGATCTTGAACACAAATGTAACAATGAAACAATGTTCTGATAGCATTTTTCGGATTTTGGCAATAAAGTGTATGAAATGTGCCGTGTTAAAGCATATGCGGTGAACGGAAACGATGCCAAGATTAAATTTAGCATTTCGCTTGCAATTATCGTCCATTACATTTGATCGCCAAGTCACATTGGAGGGCGGTGAGGGCAGGCATCATTAGAAAATGATACATTTTATACCACCACATAATGAAATTAAAAGTCGGACATACATTTATTGTCTTTTTAATTATGTTACAAATGGCATAATTTACAAAAAGTTCATTTTTAACATAAAAATGCAGTCTTAGGGCATATCGGCAGTGCCGATAGCAGAAAAATTTAAACATAGACAAATAAAAATGTTATTTTCTTTTTCTTTTTTTATTTTGTTGTTATGGGTTATTTTTCATTAATTTTCAATGCATTGTAATTATAAAAAAGTTAATATTATAATTTGTACACATGTTTGAAAACACGGGCAAGTAGGTCACAAGACAAGTAAACCATAACATTAGAATGTTGGTAACGGGAACCACAAGATTTAGTTTATTAACGCGTGTAAAGAACTTTTCCTTAAACATCTCAAAACGATTTTACTAATGAAATGTCTCTGTTGACGGCTTATCTCTAAGAAGATACATTTTTCGAGTCCGAAGTAGATTATATATGTTCCAAAAAGAATTGTACAAATAACATATTTTGTATAAGGCTTACTAGGCATACTTCATTAGATTTATTACCAAAATATTTAAAAAATATACAAACATATAGATGTAACTGTATAACGGGTAATCGAGACGCCTCAAAATGTAACTATTATTTCAGCTAAGACGTAACAGAACATTTTACTTTTAAGAACCTATTATTTTAAATACCTATTATAATAAACATACTCATTTCTAATTACACACAAAACAAGTACCTATCAAAAGTGTTGAAACGTAACGCACATATTCCGCGTAGCGACCACGTAATTTCATCCTGATACAATAGCGTCATTAAAAGGGGCTAAATATTAATTTGCACATGCATATTCGGGCTCGCAATCTGATGTCTATTCATCATTAGTTCATGTCTATCGAATATGCGTTCCAACTAAATTTTTCGCCGGAAAGACTATTTCAAACACAATATTAATTCAAAATTGTTTGTAATCTCGTATGATATTGTTTACTGACTTTACATTGAAAGCACCTGATAAGTGAATTAAATTGAATGTAAAATTCAATTTGAATTGTTTATTTATTTATGTATTAATTTTAGTTACATGAAGAGTATAGGTATTTTTGTAAAAGTAGTTAACGACAACAAAATCTAACGTAGTAAAGTTTAAGAAAAATCAAGTAAACTTGATCTCAATATGATTAGAAGGAATATTATGTAATTCCATAAACATAAAATATGTTAGGTAAAGCGCTATCCGACAGAAATCATTTCGTTTAAACAGTACCTTCGAGAAATACTGATATACAAACTTATATCTGTTCAATAGAATAAAGAAACTTACATTTATATTTAATTATAATTATAATTAACACGAAAAAGAGAGTTGTGGACTATATTTCATTTTTTTCTAGATGGAGCAAAGTATGCTTTTAACTTCGTATCTGTTTAATTTTCCTCAGAATATTTTTAGTCATTTCTTAGTCATAAATTAACAATAAAATAATGAAAAATTATTTTAAAATATATTTTTATATATAGAAACCAACATGTTATGGATACCAACTCCTCTGACTTCGCTCTTTACAAATGTGTTGGTTCTAAGCGCATCATTAGGTATTCCTTGACAAATTAGACCTTGCCAATGCACCAATATGACACTCCGAATGAGAGGTCAATTAATAATAAATCGTACCAGCGATACTGGAATTCGCACTCTGGGATAAAGTAGTTGAAGGTATCGTTTAACAATTGTCAATTGGGGACAATAACGTTTAATATTTTCACACTAAGATGTACACCGTGTTACGTAACAGATTTTTATTATATATATATTTTATTTATAACGGGTACCTACTCACGATTAATGATTTTTATGTGAGAAGAGTAGCAAACGAGCATACTAACTACCTGATGTTCAGTAGTCGCAGCCCGTAGACATCCACGCACAACCACAAAGACGACCGAAATCCTATCTGAGCTCGAACGTAGATACATTGCTACTCCTGAAAACGAAGGTGGTTGCCTCGCTTCAAAGTGTAGCCGGCAACCGGACCTCTCCAACCGAAACACAAGTAATGCTTTACGGCGGATTATGAGGGCAGCGGTGGTATATCCCCGGTCGAACTGTAGTTCGATATTGTTACTTTAAAATCGGCTTAATTAAAATTATAATACGCAGATATTTGGCATACTTTTGTCTGACTTGAATCAGATAAATATAACGCTCAAGCGTCTATTTTCTCCGTCTAATCTGCGTTGACCCTAACCTGACATCGTTTGCGATATGTATATTAGGCATCTATATGAATAAAATGATTTCAAAATAAAATATAAAATATAATAATCTCGACAATAACTATAAAATGAATTTGATTTGATTGCTCTAAACATAAATTATAGATTTATTAGTATATAAGACTCATTGTATTAGGAGGTTGCAAATTAACATATAGATCACCTGAGGTTATATAACCCCTGGACCCTACGGCCATAAACAGCTAACTTTAACATTACTGAAGCAACGTCTGAGGTCGTATGTATGCATTACGGCTCCTGAGTTCTACGTCTGCTTCTAAGTGAAGCTGGCAAGTGATCTCTGGAAGAATTGGTTTGCGGCGGATTGCGAGGATGTCCATGATACTTCCCCGTTCGAACGTTATTTCTCCTTTTGAAGATATGAATACCAAATATGCGAACAATGTATGCAATGAAGAACCGCCCTCATGATCCGCCGTAAAGCATTACTTGTGTCTCGATTGGAGAGTTGCGATTGCCGGCTACACTTTGAAGCGATGCGAACAACTTAGTCCTCAGAAGTAATAATGTATCTACGGTCAAGCTCACAGGACTTCAGTCGTAGTAGACGCAGCCCATAGTCTAAGGGCTGTGACTCCTTAGCATCAGGCTTGCATGCTCTTATACTACTCGTTTCACATAAAAACAGAACGTTAGTAATGTAAATTAAGTTTAAAGTATATCTTTACATTGAAACTGATAATGTATGGGTCACTTCAAGGCCGGTTACGGCCATCGATGCTTTCCCGTTACTTTGCTATATTTTAATATTGACGTAAATAATCAATATCGCCTTGGGACACCACCCGGGTATTCGTATAAACCCCTATATACCCCTTGAGAAATATAAATCCCTTATAGGTATATACCCCTTGAGAAGAAGCCAATGTAAAGAGAGAATTCTCAAAGCCTCAATAATCCCTACCAATGTCCTCCCACACGACAGCCGATATGAACGTCGGGCATGAGTAGCAGATTAGGCGTAGGACGTTCCGGATTTCGTTCGATTGGCTGCTGCTGTGGTATCGAACATTATTAGAAACTCAATTGTAGTATCTAAGAAAATTCTGTATAAAATTGAAATAAAATAAATACGCCTAAAATGTCGACTACAATCTACTATTTAACTACTGCATGTACTTTAAAGGTGGGAGAACTATAATTCGACCGGGGAGGTACCACCGCCGCCCTCATAATCCGCCGTAAAGCATTACTTGTG